>MU868588.1:50719-78782 GCA_036418205.1 Ostertagia ostertagi
TTCTCTCCAATGTCAATGTCAGATCCATCCCAATAGCTAAAGATGAGCTTTTCTTACTAGTCAAAGTTGTCTGAGAGGGAGGTTTCCACTCAATTTCCTTTATTCTACTCTCACCATATTGGTCAAAGCGTGATCTGTCTGGGTTCAACGTCCCATGTTTTTGTGCTAATCTAAAGTAGGAATTTTCGCCTTGCCAACCTGTGCTGCTCATCCACACACGAAGTTTACTTATATTCTCTCGTTTCCAATGCTTGTTCGATGAGCTGGAATGCCGAATGAGTCTTTCGAGACCGGAAAGTTCATTTTAGCGCGAACATGAATCGCAGGACATCATAATTTCGAGGCAATACAGGCCATTCTTTTGTCGGCTTGGAGAGGTAGAGATTGAGTATGATCCCCAATTAGTAGTATCGAGGTCAACATCAGGATTTTGGACCTAGTTTCCAACATACGAGAACGCGCTACTGGGTTAACTTGCGATTTTCCGATTGGAGGGCCAGCAACGTGGCAAGCCCTATCCGTGCCTGTTCTTCTTCAGAAATATGCTTGCCGTGAAGAAGGATAATAACAGATTAAGTTACAAGAGGAAACGTAGGCGTAACTTGGTAAACAGGTCCTGAAACTTGGTCTGCCTCAAGGTGTCCACATACTTTTGATACAAAGAAAAAAATTTCCATCAAAAATAGTTCGCTAAGTTAGAACGAAATCTTTTGCCGAAAATATCATTGTAGGTTATCGACCACTAGGAGTTGAATGGTGGAGGTTTCATGACATAAAAGCCTTTAGCTGAACCCTGAGAATCGATTCTAGAGGTGTCCATATACTTTTGGCACGCACTGTATTTTGCCGTCTGAGATGGCTGCCTATATAATCGACGTGGCTGCTGCTACATTTGCTGGGAAATATGCGGATAAACTGTTCTAGCCTATTCTGTTGATTTCGGAAACAGCTTATCTGCACGACTTTTATCAAGTCAAATCCACAGGCATGCTTGCTCAAACGACGAGACCTACATCGTAACATGTTTCGAGAAAACTGCCAATCTTTGCGCACTTTTTCATTTTTCCTTGCTTTCCTATAAGTAGAAAGGATGCATCCTGATGTTTACCCGTTCCTTGGGGCACCTAGGCCACTCGACTAGATCTTTTCAAAATTTTGTGTTCTTCGAATATTATTTCAAAGGAAGAAATCCAGAAAGATTTCTTCCGAGCTATGGTAAGGTTTTCTCACATGGGCTTTTTTAAAGTTCTGTTTGGCGACAAAAAGTCTGAATGCGAACAAATGATGAAGGATGTGACTGGAAAGGGCTCATTAACACGTTGACGACCGCGCTATTTTTCGCTGTCTGGCGTGTGGGACCGCGCGCATTATTTTGACCGCGCGAGTGTGACATGACATCATGTCACACGGTCCCACGAGAACTCCTTTTTCTCAGGAAGTGTGTATTTGTTATCTTTCTTGTGTGGTAGGTCTCCGATTATGCGATTTTGGCCATTTTAGCGATTCCTGTGATTTGATCATTATTCAAACATTTTTAGAAAAACTCGATAGCCCATCAACCGAAGCTTCTTTCCAGGGACCACGCCTTTTGTAACAATGCCTAAGTATGGCGCATACATCACGTAAATAAGTTACCTAAAATGTTTGAAAACCAGCTTAAAAAAGACTGTGACATGACATCATGTCACACGGTCCCACGTGGCCGAAAGAGTGTGGTATGACATCATACCACACGGTCGTCAACGTGTTAAACAGTTTCTTCACCGTGGCCGAGAGCAGCGTCGCAATAGAAGGTTCCCATCTTGCCGAGACTCTGGACAATGACCCGGTATTTAAGGCTGTCGAGAAGCTCGAAGCGGGAATGAGTGATGTGGTCGAGCAGGTGATGGCAACAAGAAGATAAGTGGCAGGGATTTTCCATGGATTCGAGGGTAAAGTGCAAGCTACCTAAGTGACTTAAAGGATTCAGTAGAGGAGATGAAAATAAGACAAAGAAGGGAAGAAGCAGGTGATTATTCTGCTTCAACGAAGACGGATTTGTTATTCTAATGGTGAGTTATGTCTCAGAAACCGGCTTGGATTTTTCAGTAATTCCACGAGAGCGAGTCGAAAACCTGCTTGCTATGAAATGTGGAAAGCTCACGAAATCCGCATTGGCACTAAACAAGAACTGTACGAACACGACTCCACAAACCACGAACTCAACGTAGATAGTCTCCAGCTTCTCTCTTCTTGTAACCTCGGCATTCTTTGTTCTTATTTGTGTTTGTTTCTTCTGCCGTTCGAGGTTGATAGGTGGAACATTTATTCAATCGGCCTAACGTTTCGACAAAATCGTCGTCTTCTGAGGCCTAAACGCGGTTCAAGGTTGAAATTCACGATCTAATCGACCAAGCGCCTGATCTCCTCTAGCGGTTCCGACTTTCCGCCGGGAGTCCCACCGAGAAAAGCAAACGATTTTTGAACTCACCCAGGGTTCCACCGTTTGTGCGGGAATCCCGCTTCCGCACAAAAGCGCCGGTCAGTAAGAAATAAGGCACACCGTAATGTCTCCTGATTCGAGTAATCGCTGGGAGACGCACGTACGCTTTATTCTACAGCTCGCAGTGTGGTATAAGAGGCGAGCACAGGATCACTTGCTTATGATGGCGGTATGACCCGGCCGTTCATCGCTGGATTTCTAGCGGAAATCCAGAATGCTTCCAATGCCTTTCTAGCAACAATTTCCGTCTCATGCGCCAACACCGTACATCTTATTTCGAAATCAACGCCATTGTGCTTCTCAACTTTATGTCTTCCAAGAGCCGTTGAACGAGTACCGCGCCTCATGTTAGCCAAATGTTCTTTGATGCGGAATGGCTAAAACCCTTCCTGTTTCTCCAATATAGGTTGAGTTACAAGCCCGGCATTCGATTTGATTAAATTACTCCCCTATAGGCACAATCTCAATCCAAAATAAATAAATGGTCACTATCAAACCTCGAAGGCAGAAGAAACAAGACAATAAGATCAACGTATAGTTGTTGCGAGTAGTTGTTTATTTTGCTTATAAATGCAACATAGCTGTGCAAATTTACGTGAATAATCGACTCCGATCTAGGTTGTGTTTTGATACTTCAATGTTTTTCTTACGGTTCGGTGTCTCAAACCGTCAAAATGCCCTCAACAGCAAAGCACGATCTAGGCGGAACCGTGCCAGAAAGCGAGAAATAGTTCAATTTCATTACGATCACGATCTCTCTCAACTTCACCTATCCTATAAACAATGAACCAGGATTCAATATTCATCGACGAGCGAATACTATGAATACGTTTCCAATGCCCACGATTGTGAAAACGTGTTTGAATAGTTATTCGTGTTAGTTGTTCGTGCTGTACGAGGCTCACAGGTGGAACATTTATCAGGGCTTCGGCCTAACGTGTCTGCTAAAGTAAGTCGTCTTCTTAAGCCTAATGCGGTTCAAGGTCAAGATTACGTTAGAATACTGATCACGAAGATGTTAACCAAATCAGTTGTTTTGATATGGCCATTCACATTCACGTGAATATGGAGTCTAGCTGAATAAGGCGACCTCTGTATTCATGAACAATATTACGGATATTTGAAAATGAAGAGATTTTAGCACAACTGGTTGTCCATTGTAGATTTGGAAAACATTGTCTCGAAGTAAAATTGACTCGTTTCTCGTTTTTTGAGGACTAGCATATTCAGTCACTCCGCAATTTCGAGGGACGGGAGATTGAGTGCATTACAACATACGCTGAGGCCTAAAGCCACTAGCCTGGATCATGTACATAGCGCGTGTTATTATTGTTGAAAAATAGGCAAGGAGTGCAATAAGGAAACATCAGTGGGAAAAGAAGCAAAAAGCAGCATGGAGAACACTGAAACTTTTCTTATGAGGCCGGCCGAGAGACGCTGTGCTACGAGAGCGAGGCGAGATGTCACAGGCGTAGAAGAAGGCACATGAGGTCACGGAGCGCGACTGATCTAAGTGGCGCAGCAGTGGAACAGCACGCAAGGCCCAGGCTTTCTCAGCGCCATTACCTCGCAGTTTCGTGTGGCGACAGTGCCACTCTTCCTGCACTTGACGACCCGACTTCTCGTTCTGGAAAGGGCTGGCCATTGACACCCAATCCCAACTCGTTGCTTGAGCGAGCCATTTGCTATTCAATCCTAGTGTGGAGGCATCCATAACAAATCTTGGTCTAGCACCAATCAGCCCTACATTTTGATAGAGTTCAGGTTGAATGCGCGTATCTCTGAATCTTGTCTTAATTCAGAACATGTTGGCGCGATGTGAAGAGTTGTGCGGTGGATTCCATAGCTCTGCTGGCAACCATCTGGCAGTCTCATCGGCAGTGCAAGTGAGCGCTTCCCATAAGCCAGTGACCGAGGCAAGTGGTGGCCAAATTTGCAGGTAAACTAGGTGTGTCTCCACGAAGTGGGTTGTGTATCGTTCGATATAATTTCCCTGTGAAAGCGAACAGTATGCATATCTGCTTCGTAACTGCTTCTGAAAGGCAATATAAAACTTGATCTCACCAGTAGACGCAGAAGGTTGTTTAAGGCCACACCACGAAATGAGCACTAATCTGCCATCAAGCATGTCATCTTGTTTCTACACAGGAGGTAGAGTTTGAGGGAGTGACTCTAAAGGTGAAGAGGTTTCGACGCTAGCTCTGGATTTCCACGAAACATTACTGCGATATTTGAGATTCTCACGAAATCCTTGAATATCTCGCTGAAACTGGTCTGAAGTTCATTAGAACGCCACAGAAGTGATGTGTTAGAGTGCAGGGTCTACATATTTAGTTATACTGCATTTCAAATTGTCATGGGGATCCTGAGATCTGGAATTTCATTCAGTGCAGTGGCCAGGGTAGAGTGCGTGGCGTAATCTGTTGACAGTTTTTGAGACCTCTCGTAGCAGGCAGTTCGCATGAGCGGCTTATACTATACTTATATGCAGGATATCATAAATAGAGACTAAGAGTAAAATAGAGAGAATATTGAGATAAAGTCGACGTGAACGGCACGAATCAAGATAGTGCCTAGAACGAATTAGTCAGCTTTCTGAAGTGACGAGTTGAGTTCAATGCTGTTTCGATTGTTGAAATCTCGATTTAAATCGAGTAGTATAACGACACGAATAAACGAAAAACGGCCAAAATCGGCTTTTCGCATGGCCGTTTTCGTTTTTTACGGCGCGTACCGTATGTAACTTCAACATTATTGGATGCAAAGTTTATTCGACTGACAGCCATGCTGCATTCGAGCATGGCGGTTGTTACGACATCAATTAGCTCAGTACATCATTGCGCGCTTCAGGAGACAAGGTAGCTAACGCATTTCACAAATAAATTTTTTCTTACCGGTGGAACCTAACTCTACGCAGAGTATCCAGTTTTCAGCGGAGCCTTCGATGCCATGCGCGCGGTGGCGTGCGAAGTTAATCTTTTCATTTAACACGTTGACGACGAGCGATTTTTTCCTTGTCGCGCGCATGGGACGAGACGTTTTTTGCATGCAAAGCGCCGGTAACACAGGGCAAAACTATTTATAGCTCTGTAAAATCTCGAAATGCACAAAATGCCTTTGACTAGAGTACTCCAGACACGTTTAGAAACAAGGAAAAGTTTGTTACTATGACACTTTCACTCAAGAATGACGCAAAAAACTTTGCGTACCTGACGGAATGAGCTTTTGTTTGACTGTTATCTTGTTCTTCATGATCGAATAAGATTTAAACGAGTCATTTCAAGGTCAAAAAATTTGTTTGTGAAATATTTGGCAGTTGATGGACTGGATAGGTACTTTTGTCCTGCCTATGAGTAGAGACTGAGCCTACTCGACCATCATGGGAACCTGAGGCTAGAAATGGAGTTTCTACTGACGGTGATCTAATTAGTAAAGGTCGATATGAACAATTTTAGTGAGATTTCCAGTTTGCTGACGGTGGGAACTTTGTGGTTGTGATTCAATTGACAGCGCGTTTCTGCCACTGATAACTAATTCAGAATAAAACTCCCAGGAATTAGAAAGATCATAATTCGCAGACAAGTGTAGTAAGTTAGGACACTGAAGTAAACGTTGAAATAGAAAAGTCGCGGGTTCCATCTAAGTTTGCTTACTTTCAAGCTGTCGGTCACCATTGACCGACATCGTCCCATGTGACAGACTGCCTGTCGGTCAGCATTGACCGACATCGTCGCCAACGTGTTAAGAAATCCATAGCAATGTATGTAGTAAAACACGATTGGTAGTAGCGACATTAGCGTATCGTTTTATGTAACTAGTACTTATGTTGAGCCTCATTTTCCTTCCTTTAGGGATTTTAAGAGCTGTGCCTTCTCTAGTTTGAGTGGATATCTTTGTCCATCGCTCGGAAAGATTCCTTTAGAGTCTACAAATTCGGTAAATGATAAATACGAAATGTTCCTCAATATATTACACCATGCTATAGATGTGTTTGTCCCTGTCGAACGTAATTCGCGTCTGAATACTACCTTCTTCCCTATCTTCAAAACAGGTTATCGGACTTGTTTGTTCTATGCTGCTAACGATAAGACCTCTTAATCAGCAGATGACTTGGATGGATTTCGCTGTTCTTCTTCAAGCTGACTGTATGTTAAAAATACAACAGATGTGTATGTTGAAAAGCAGATTCTACACAGTCTAAGATAAGCAGTCTCAGATGAGGACAAAGTCAACTTTTTAGCACACAAGTCTTTGTGGAGTGTTTTAAAATAGATGTGATTCTTTACCAGCCTTTGTTCCCCCAGTCACTAGTGCATGGCAAGCTTTCCTCGTATAACTTCGTATAATGTATGCGTCTCTTCAGAACCTGTATCGATCTCTCACCTTAGAAACTAGCGCATGTTGTAGCAAAACTCTCGGTGTATTTATTCAACCAGTCCCTCTGTTTTAATGAGGCTCCCCAAGGTGGAAACATTCTTTTGTTACGGTTTACTGAAAAAGGAACCGCCTCACTCGGTTAGATTTCAGTGCGCCGCCAGAAATACTTTTATTTCTGTCGTAATGCTGAGCGATTCTCAAAAAAAAATATCGTGGAGATTTCGGACAAAAGCGTCCTTTTCGTCCATTAGGCAAGGATTTTGAAGAAAGCTGTGACCTATAATGTTCTGATCCATTGTTATATTAAGTTCCGCACAAAAACCTTACTTGCGGGGACTCCATCTCCAGTGTGTCCGCTTAGGAAGGCTGTAACTGCTCTGATATAGATCAGTGCAAAAAAAATAAGTATAGAGGAGTCAGGCAGAAATCGCAAAAGTGGCTCAGCAAAATCGATGGTGAAGAGATGATCCCATCGATTTTACTAAGCCAATCCACGCACTGTATCGCACATTTCTTAGATGTCATGAGGGCACGATTTGTGAATTTCTGACGATTTTTTTCACTTCCTTCATCGCCAGCTTAGTCATTAGCACGTGCGCTTACATTTATGGGCTCCGCAACGCTGGAACAATGGGAAAGTGTCTTCAGGTCATGAATGATTTAATGACTGTCAGAATGAGAGACAATACGAAATGGATGTTTATTTTTGAATAATTTAAGAATAAGGGATATAAACACGCTCAATTAATTCCTTACTCCTCAATAATACTCGCTGAGGAGAATATATCGAGAAAAAGGGGTAATACACGAGACCAGTCTAAATTCAAGATGCAATCACCAGTCAAATTGAAATTCATCATGGTTTCTTCGCTTTCGATACTGTCTTATCTTTCTTCTCCTCCTTCTTTTTCTTATCGTCCTTCTTTGCGTCTTTGCCCTCTTTTTTCTCATCCTTCTTCTTCTCATCTTTCTTTTTGTCGGTCCCGTCCTCTTGTTCGTTCTCAGCCTTTTGCAGTGCCAACTGGAAACACACAAATATTGTTCTTCATTCATAAGAAGAACAAAAAACCTTCACACTACCACTACCAACCTTATTATCAATCAGGTTATGCAACGCAATCACGGATCGCACTAATGATCCCATATAAACACACATCAACTGATCGTTTGTCTGCACGTTCTGAGCCGTCACATAGTCAGGATGAGTGACATCCGGCAAAAGGTTCAACACCTCCTGAAAACGGAAACCCGCACATAATTCTGTATCCTTGGCATGAACAAATACAGCCGATTTCACTTAACGAAGCACCCCTCTTCGCTACATATTAAGTCCTTCGCAAAAGTACAAATTCTACCTGAATGTGATAAATGACTGGGTGATTGATCGGAAGACGATGTGCTGCAACATCTTGTAAATACCTGCAAAAGAAATAACTGTGAATATGCGAAAAAAAAATCATTCTGAATCAAAAAATAACCCCATACAATGTTAGGGACGTCTGGGTCAGAATCGGCGCGACGGAGCAGAGCTTGACGTGGACGCGAGGTGCGCGCTCGCTGCATCGTTGATTCTAGTCTCCGACTGATGACGGTCCGGTCGGAATGCATAGGTCTCAGCTACACATCACTTCGTTAGAGATGAAGTGACAGAATTGCCCCTATTCTAACTTATCACGCGGTTAAAGGCGCAAAGCGACACGATAATTTCGAAAATGAACACCCTAGAGGGTCTAATAGCGCACTAGAGAGGAATGCAGAGTTCGGCATACTATTGCGATATGGGCTCGACCATACCCCCAGCCCATGATAATATACACACTGTTCGCCTCATCCTGACTATATTTCATGAAACCAGCCCCCAAAAAATATTGCTGGCTTACTTTTCAATATCAACAGTGCGAATTTAGTCCTACTTAAGTCCTATCAGCGATCTGTGCATCCGTGGGCACAAACAGTATCCGGCCGTATGGTCTGTGTGTCTTCTGTAAAGTGAAATCCCCACACTAGATCACTAAACTCAATGGATTTAGGATATAATGGGCAAGGGTTACCTACAGATGTCCACCCACCAATTCTTCAGCTTTCAGTTTTTTCCTCGCTAGTAGTTCGAAGGTTTTTGATGGGGGAGTGCCATCCGTGAACACCGAGATCTAATGTTGTTTTATGCGATTGATGCCATTTCTAGCTTTTGTTGTTATGCAGGTTGATGAACTACCAGTTTGCCCATGAATAATAAAAAGCCCTTAGACCTCGGTCAGACTCGGCGATTGCGTCGCTGGACACCAGCGACGGAGCCGCCAGCGACGGAGCCGCCAGCGACGGAGCCGCCAGCGACGGAGCCGCCAGCGACGGAGCCGCCAGCGACGGAGCCGCCAGCGACGGAGCCGCCAGCGACGGAGCCGCCAGCGACGGAGCCGCCAGCGACGGAGCCGCCAGCGACGGAGCCGCCAGCGACGGAGCCGCCAGCCACAAGAGTGGGCAACGGGCGATGACTCATCACACGATCGATATCGGTTGGCAGGGGGGGGGGTTAACCCTTTGACGACAATGCGGATTTGGACGTAGCGTGCAAAAAGACAAAATGTAACTACAGATGAGAGCTTTCATAGACACGTTGTTGGGAAAACGAATTTGCGCTTGTTCAAAGGGATTTGCGGGGTAAACTCGTGAGAACGTTTATCGTACAAAGTATTTTTCGATATAGTTCAAGTCTCATGTGTATTCGGAAACGTATGCAGAACAGACTTTAGACGGGGGGGCGAGGGGGGGGCGGGAGGCGGCGGGATCCTGATCGATTAATTTACCTTAAATTTTTTATGTAATAGAGTAGTTTATTTATCGCCTGGCGCAAGTGCACTTTGCAATTCTTACCAAGTTAGTAGTTTTAGATCGTCGAGGATCGTGGTGATGAGGTCTCGGCCCGTTGCCACTTGTAGAGCTGGGGTCCGCGGTCGCCTGGCGGCTGCCGTGCGTAGGTGGTCTTAGCGCGCATGGAGGGTCTGACGAGCGTTAAGTGCAGCTGGACGCAGTTGTAGCAGCCAGGTCGTTGTTCAGTTTGAGCAATTATCTTTTGCTGAGTTGTTTGAAGCCGTTAATGGGGAGAGATTAGTTGATTCTAGCGGTAGAATAGGAGTTGTAGAGCTGGCGCCGCGTCGAGTGAATAACGTCGGGAATGGGTCAGAGCAGAGGAATATCGGAAGCCGCAAACAATTGACCGCCATTAAGCAGAGGCGTGGGATCCGTTCTGGACCCAAGGGAACTGAAAACTACTAGTTTTCTCCTAAAATGCGATTAAAATTAGGGTCTGCAAACGAAGTTTAGTACGAAGCCAAAATCCGAGAACGGTTATCATGAGTTTCGTGATTCGATGTAAGCGTCTGTCGGGTGGAGGACGCAAGTATTTTCGTCGCTCGATATCACGAGAGGGATGGATGTGGGGTAACGGTTCATCTGGCTCAGTTAGTCGCGTGTCATTATACACACAAAAAAAAGAGATAAAGACTAGAGTATTCAAGAATGGGAGATCTCAAAAGATTGTGACCGTGGCACTTGCATTTTCGAAAGGGATGGAGTTATGAGGACTTGTCGGGAATCAGCAAGACGATTGCACCTTGTCCAGTTCGATACCATCCGACGTTGTCTCTTTGGCTGCAACTTTGTGGGTGGACATTGCTGTACATACTCTCAAGGTAGTCCATGTCGAGGAACCACGTGCTTTTGTCTTTTTCATCTTCATCGAATGGTACTGAACACGAAAATTTCTGATATTAAAAAACAATTACTGAGACACAATTAATTAATAATGGAACCACACAGGACTTAGAAGAGGAGGAGAAACACAGGAACAAGTCACATTACTTATAGCGCCCATCTATAGCACTATCCCCATTCTGAAGTAGTCTGGAGACACTCTGACAGTAATGAAATCCTCCATTATATCCGCTGAATGGATATGCGCGGGATTCCATGTGCACGACGGTTTTTGGCAATTAGTGAAGTCGCCTCAAAGTGTGATATAGTTGACCACCACTGAGCTGTCCGATCCGCAGAGGTCTAGCATAGCGAGGAATGTGATCTCCGGTAAGGTGTTCACGAACTCAGCCCAGAGAAGCACGCAGCTACTTCACGCTGTAGCATTCACAATTGCTTCTCAGCTTATGGTTGAAGAGATGGCTCCATATTTTGAAGACGGAGATTACGGATATGGATTTGCCCTTGCTTATCAAGGAATATTTCAGGAAAATTTTATTAGGGAAGTTCAAGTCCTATTAAAATGAACTTTGCAGAGGTGCGTCATCAGCAAAGGGACGTGTTATGTGTTATATAGAAACCCAGCAACCATAAAGTACCACTTTCTCGTGCACTGGCTCCATTTATTCGAGAAGCTGCAAAACTTTCCCACGGCAACGAAGGGTGTGCTTGCTCGCATTTAAGCTTCCTCTATCACTTTGGAAAAATTCTTGATGTGGTATAGCATTAGACTAAAGTATTGCAGTCCTATAGCGCACAAAATCAGCCAACAAAGGAGCATTACTACCGAGAAAGAAAGTCTGCCTCGTTGCAATGTTTAGTCAACGCGATAAAAGGCTTAGCTAAAAGCATGCCCCTAATCCGTTCAATGAAGCGTGAAAGGAGGAGAGAACTCTGAAATAATGCTTAATGCACTCAGTGCATAAGAAGACCTTCATACACCAGAACCGTTGACAGTGTGTAGGAGGTATGAAAAAGAGAAAACTTTCAGGTGGTGGTAAAGTGCTTTCTTAAAAAAACACAAACAATTGAATCGCCTCAAATCCACAAGTGGGCTTATTTACGAAAAGCAAAAACTTTGGATATCATGACAATCATTTAAAATCACAAAATTTTGAATGGAATGACTAAAAAGAGGTATTGTAGCAGCGCCCAAACCTGGGGCAGCGACGCTTGCGATGCTACTTGAGCTCTCACTTTGACAGGCCGCGGTCATAGGTTGGTCTTCAGCCATACCGTTTGGATGCGGCGTAATAACTTCGTATAGCAGCTGGCCTTCAGGCGATCATATCCGAACTGCACTGAATAGGATAGTGTGTCTACCTATCTTGAAACCTGCAAACGAAATGCCCAGCCCGCTCGACCAAAGTGTGACGTTTGCCTAATAAGGGAACTTCACGATTTGAAGAACATGGCACATCCGGTCTACGCACCACTCCCATTCACCTGGTTTGTCACTGGAGCGACTAGTCAGACTTTGCGATTGCAGCGATTTTGCACCAATTGCAGGAGCGACGGATCGCTTGAGCGATGCGAGCGACGGGGATTTACACCACCGACCACCGATAATTCGGCGCCATCAGTTCGTAAATCCTCAACGGTAGACTCGCAGTCGCGAAGGGCGGTAGATTCTACCAATACCCACCCACCCCACCGCGGAACACCCGATACCACGGCAACCGCTCGCCCCCAAGCTAATCCCCCCCGTCGCGTCGCATCGGTTGAGCGTCTCGTCGCTCGCTGGCAATTGGTGCTAAAATATCGCTCCCAAATCGCACAAGTCTGACGTCGGCCACTCCTACCCTATACGGTGTTGCGTCATCAGCAACAGTGCTGACATACGTTCGGCATAAGCTAAAAGCAGTTCGTGTGGATTGGACGTTCTCTCCGAAAGAAATGAAAACTCTGGTTAGGGCATTACAATATGAAGATAGTAATTCTATATGAAAACAAAAGTCCATGTCAAAGGAAGGGCGCCCCTCAAGAGGTGACTACAGCGCAATGCGATGACAAGAACCACTCAAGATCAAAAAGCGTAGCAACACTACGCAGTGCAACTCCTTACCTGCAAAACTGTTTCCGATATCCAAGCTTCTGTCCTTTTTCATAGAACCCAAAAGGACGCCTACAACTCGCTTAACACTTTGTGTTTTGCTGACGCGATTGAAATGATCGACAACGCTGAGCAAGACGAGAGGATGGACCGTCACCTGAATCACAAAGCTCTTCACAAAACTTTAATAATACTGCAAGGGCGCATTTCTTCTAACAATTACTGAATTGGGAAAATGAAGTGGAAACAAACCCCGAAACAGAGGAAAAAATTCCAAAAACATGTAAACGAACATTCGAAAACAAATTATCTAGAACAAATTGAACTTACCCGACTAACTGGCAAATTATTGTGAGTCGTACTTATGCAATGCGGTCCAGCTCTTTGTTTCATTATGTCCAGTGGTAACGACTCAGTCTTAACCTCATCTTTGTGTGGAGTCATCCTGGAAAACCTGTTTCAATAAGGAATAGTAGAAACACTGGAAAGGACAGAACCATGCCTCATCATGAGCGTAATACGGAAAGCAATGGATAAAAATGAACAACACCAGCCACCTTCTCAACTTTGAAATCATCACCAAGCAGAATTTTGGCGTAGTCTACGTGGTGTGGTACGTAAAATCGCGTCAGAGTTACACCATTTGAACTGTGGCCACGATTTCGATTGGAGTGCGACTGTCATAATCTCTATGATCATAAGCAAAGTGTTTTCTGTTGTTTTCATGTCCTAAACTTTCGACAGATTGATTACTGTGTATTGATAACCTAACGTCTGACTGGTTAAAGCTGAATTTGAGCTGGACTTCCAATACGTCCTCTTTCTTGTAACTCTTGCATTTTTCCCTCAGCGTTGTCAATGTTGCTTCATCCCCTTTACACTTTCTCTGGGAATGAAAGTTTGATGTTTGTATGGTCTATCGAAGGTACAGGTGCTTTTCCAAAAAGGGTGAAGGGTTCAAATCGTGTGTTCGTCACGAGAACAGATATCGTGTCTCTTCACGATCGGAATCTGATCGAGTTGATGTATTCGCATGAAAATTTACTCTGTCGAGCCCATTTCTCGTTGTAGCACTTATGTTTGCGTCTCTATTCACTCGAAAGTTGGGCCTTCAAGAGTCAACTTTTGATTGGTTTCCGGCCGAAATTAGTGAACCTCTCAAAACCGTTCTGTACTGTACTCGACCTCGTGATGTTTCTTGTTTTTGAGTAATTGATAGTAGTCGAGCATTCTCTCAGTGCTTGTTGCATCAGAACCTATGCTTTTTCCCTTGCACAAGCTGATGCACTCAGAGCTTAAATCGCATATGTTTTAGTTGTTCTGTTTTTGAAACACTCGTTTCTTTTTATTTTTTATTTTCGTTTCTTTCTCTTTTTTTTCTCTTCGAGTTTCTTTATTTGTAGTACATATGATCACAGAGTTCAGTGTGTTTAAACTCTTCGCTCATTTATGTTGCCGCGCCGGTTCGAAATCCCAGATTGCGGCTTTTAGAAAAATTCACAACATACAAATGTCATGTGATTGCATGCGATCAGCATCACAAAATCTGGATTATTCTTCAGATCGATTTCTGTTGTTCAGTTTTTCTTATTTGCACAGATAACTCATCCATGCTGTGCTCATTAAATGTACAGTTTGTTTCATAATTGTAATTCTTACTCATACGTTGCATTCCGGAACAAACACTCATGTGAAAGTTTTGCAGTATTGCCAGCTAATTCCCCATCACGATTTTGTGTCGCAATTTTGGCAAGCGCAGCTTCTTTTCTAGCTTTTTTATAATTAATTTGTGCTTTTCGTATCATTTCATAATTATAAGGTCACGCTGAGGGAGCGAGCAATTTGTTAGGGTTAATGGCAGACATAGGTAATTTGATAGTCTATGGTTCTTCCTTGTCTGGTGCAACACCAGTAGCCTCCCTGGCATACTGGAATCGAGGTTCCAAAACAGTCAATTGTCAGTTCACTTCAAAGTTTGCTTGTTTTAGCTTTTTTTTATCTGAATGGCTGGTATTCGCAAGACACTCCCTGACAAAAATGTCTCAGAAGCTATCCAACGAAGTGCGACCAAGACTGGAGGTAAATCTGTCCAGAACATCTGTGCTTGGGAGCGCTGCCTTTACCTTTGAGTAGCCTGCGGGCATTTTTTGTCGGAGAACATAGTTTGGATGACGTCTATGGTTCGAACAAGGGATCGGCTAACCTTACAGACATTCATGGTAGTTCTTGTGTTCCATTATCCAGGTCAGGGAAATTCCGGCACATTGTTATTACAGAAACCACCAAATCTTTAAATTTCCTCCACTAGAACGCAAGCCCCAAAGCTGACCACTTTCACAAGTCATGGCAAAAGCTTTGCTTCCAGAAACTGTTTAAGCTTATATTTTCCATCCAAAAATTAACAACATCAATGATAGTTGTGCCTCCTCGTAGCGGCCAGTAAGCCTCAAAAACATCTTTGTTGTTTTTTTTTGTGACAACGTCGCTGCCTCTATTCGCCACTCAGCTGTTTCTATTTTTCGACACGAAAATATTAATTGTGAGCAAATCAAGTTCTCTTAAGAATTACTGTTCGAAACGTTTGAATGATTACTCTCCATTCTTTAATAGTATATTTAAAGCGTGCTCAGAGTTTGTATAATAGAATACTTGGAGACATGGGAACTCATGAAATCTATGAATGTAGCAAGGAATTTTCCGAACTGCTCTGCAATGGCTCACTTGTCAAACCGAGCATCACAAAATGCATACAAATCCGGCCTTTTCTTCAACATACCAATACGAAACAGCCCAGAATTGAGTTCGTGAATGTGTTTACAACAAATATTTAGCTTACAGTCAGATTTGTAGTTTCTCTTAATGTAATATTCATTTTCTCAGGATGGTTTTGTAATTATGAAACGGTGCAAAAAGCAGAAAGTTATAAAGAAACTAGAAGAAAAGCTGCTCTTGCAAAAAATGTGATGCAGGGTTTTTCCATGGTGAGGAATTATAGGTAGTGCTAGAAATGCCCAGTTGTGCCGGCAATGCAAAACTCGAGGGTGACCTTATAATTATGAAATGCTATGTAGACGTTTCACTGGCTTTGTGTGATCAAAAAGGATTACCAACTTTGATGGGTTGGGAATTTTCTGGCTTTTCGGTGCTACTCATGAAATAGCGGCTGATTGGCTGTAATGTCGTATTTTCTTCGGCCATGTGTGTAGCATTGCAAAAACTCAATACTGTTGCGCTTCCAAGGTTTATTTGTACCATTCACGTAATCTTTGGTATTGTAAACTTCGCAATTTCACTTTGTTTCCGTGATAGTTTTTTTTTTGACGATCCCCTGCCATCAGTCACTGAAATTGAGGCATTATCCGATCTGCTTTTCATACGACATTATTTCAACATGCGTCAATTGAATTTTTATGTGTTGGTGTTCATAGGTACTAAACATGTCCGATCCCCACTGTCTTCAGGAAATGGACATTGTGGAGCATGACGACCTCGTTGAGGTATGCTATTATTTTTTTCGCTATTTATATTACCTTAGTTCTCCAGCAGAGTAAAGTGAAAAATGGTAGTGGGGTTGGAGTCTCATCTACCCAGGGGGATGTCCTGTGAATATCGCTTTAGGTATTCCAATCTCAAGGAGGGAAGCTGCAGCGTGGGTGTAAGATTGGAAGGGAGACGGGTTGCGCATCAGGTGGTTCTTCCTCTTGCAAAAACTGGAGCTTCTATAGGCGACAGCAACTGTAGCAACTCATGCGCCGCATCTCTCATTCATTGCTCTGGGCACAACGATTGTTTTGGTTACATTAGTTGAAATTATTACAAGGGCAAAATTCCTCGTAAACGATGCGTCATCACTTTACGTGATTCAGCGTAATTATTCCACTAAGAGCTGTGACTCATAAATAATCAATATCCGTTGCTTTCATCTCTCAAATACTTTAGGTTCTTTCTCCGGGACCTCGCGCTGTGTCATCCGGTGAACAGTCCCTCGATGGCAGCATAGATGAGGAACGAGGGGCACTTTCAGATTCGGACGTCAACCATGTAGCCAGAGCAAATGTGCGTTTCAGCATTTTAGCCGTGTTCTTCATGGTTTTTATAGCATTTTGTTCCTCTGTTGGGCTGGTGTCAGAGTCCGCGATCCGTCGCAGGTTTCGCTGATTTTCGCGATTTGCGCGAAACCTGCGACGGATCGCAAAAATTGCAAGTGTGTGAACATTTGAAACACTGAATATGAAACAAGTGGAATCATGAGCAGTCGTCATTCAGCCATCACTATCAAGCAGAAGTGGCGGCAGGATTGGAGAACACCTTGCAGTATTGATCGGGCACTTGTGATTTCCGTGACCCGTCGCGTGAATCGCGCAAATCGCGAAAATCAAATCAGCGAAACCTGCGACGGATCGCGGACTCTGACACCAGCCTTAGTACTTTTACTTTTGTTATTTTGGTTCACCTTAATTTTACGTGTTTTCTTTTCTTTTCAAATCATTCCGACAAAAGTTTAACGTTCCTTCATTATTACTGTTATCAGCGCCTATTAAATACATTGCACACTGTTCCCGTGGCCGCTATAATGATCACTTCCTATTCATCATTCTTATACAAAACCAATACAGATGTGCTTCTTTACCAGTGGTTTTAGCTTTCCATGAGAGTTTTTATGAATTTCATAAACAACGGCAATGCTTTCTGCAATTCATTTCATTTCCTTTGACCCCGGGTATGATTGATTAATCATCACATGCTCTGCGGTGGTGTCATTGCCTGGAAAAAAGTTTATAAACGGATGTGCCAGATGAGAGTGTTTTCCATTGGCTAAAACATATCTCTGGACTCTTACTCTCAATGTTTGGCCATTTCGGCAAGTCACTGGTCACTGTTATTTTTTGAATGGGAGTAAAAAAAACGCTTCTTTTTTGCAGACCTTAGCATCACAAGTCAAGGGCCCTTCTTCGGATGCCTTGGAGGAGTCGTGTAGGATGGAAGCAGTGGTCAGGGAAAGAGGTTCTGAATGGGAAGACATACTGGGAAGTGGTCAGCTCATGAAGCGAGTGGTGAAGGATGGTCATGGAAGCGAACGTCCCACAGACGGGCAGTGGGTCACTATTAAGGTGAGCTACTAAGATTTTCAGGTGATATTTTTTATTCATTTTTGTGTTTTCTTAACCCTTTCCGGACCGCGCACTTTTTGCGCTCACGGCCGCATGCTGCGCGGCAAGCATAAATATCATATATTTAATCTGTATTCCCACTAAAGCCATTATTTTGTCTCGTTTATGTCTTTGTCATGTCTCGAAGAATATATAAGATTAATTTGACAGAAAACTGTTTTGCAAAAAAAGGGAAAGGGCCATAAAAAGGGAGGAAGGGACGAAAATTGTTCAAAATAAGTTGGTATGGAGAAAAAGGGAGTAGAACGTGCCCAAAACGATTGGATCCATAAGAATCAGATACGACGAGCAGGATATTTCACAAATTCTTCGTTTTTAAGTGTTTTCAAGCGAACTACAACTGTTTTCTTTGAGCCCAAAGTGGAAGTCCATTTACTCTTTGGTTATTTTAGAACCTAGATTAAACCTAAAGTCTAGGTTTTTTCATACATATGGCATGAGTCTGTTACATAGGTATGTAACAACATAAAATATTTTATCGAAAAACCAAACTCTTGGAAAAATCAGCTCTTGAAGTTCCTGACACACCATGTGTGTCAGGCGGTCCGGAAAGGGTTAATGTTCATTTGTGAAAGGGCAGTGAAAGGTGCAATGAGTCTGGTGTAGAACTGGGCTGTTACTCAGCATACGAAAAGAAGCCCATTTTGAAACGCTATTCCTTTTCTAATATAAGTAATGCAGAAAGCAATGGAAGTTCAGAGAATAATTTCAGAAAAAAAAACGTTCTGTTATGTTTCTCATCCAGCTTTTTTCTTTTCGATTGTTTAATTTTCTTTCCCACTAGTTTATGTATTCCAATTTTCAGGTGGTGGATACATTACGTGGAGTTGACTCTCACGATCGATTAACTTTCATTCTTGGCTTCAGCATGGTGATCGATGGTTCGTTTTCCCCATCATATCCCGTGTTCATGGGGTCGTATGCTTTCTTCCCTTAGGCTAGGGGAGCAAAAAAAAATCTTTCAATTTTTTGTCTTTCCAACAAAAATCGCCACTGCATATTTCTAATGTATATTTGTGTGGTAAAGCAAATAAGTGCGGATAGTAAGGGAACTGTGTCGTAGAAAACAAAAAAAAATCAGACGACTTCTTCGTTCCCCAGGAGCATAGGATACGGCCCGTGGTGTGGGTTGTATATTGATATGAGAGGAGACCGAAGGGTTTTCATCTCAACAAGGAAACCGCAGGTTTGCGGAGTACTCTAAAGCGTCACCAGTTCCGTTTCCCACAATATTTTTTTTCTTTTTTTCAGCATGGGAATTAGCAACAAAACTCATGAATGTCGAGGAGATCGCTGAAATTCGTGCAAAATCCCGCTTGGCTTATGGCGAGTGCGGTTTGGATGACATAATTCCCCAGAATCAAGATCAAGAATACCGGGTTTGTTCAATTAGAAGGCCTCTAATAGCACAAACTATGGAAGGTAAAGAGAATTGTACTTGAATGATTTCCTAGTTCAGATTGAACTGCTCGAGATCGGCACTTCACCGGATTACGAGAACATGAAAGAAGAGGAGCTATCCGACTTCGTCCTCATGTTGAAAGATCGAGGCAATTTCTATTTCAACCGGAGGGAGTATGAGAAAGCAATTTTTGTCTATAAGAGGTCAGCATTTTCTATTTCTGGAATAGCAGTTTCAGATTAGTTTAGTTCATATCTCTTTTTTGGAAGAGAAACAGAATTTTACATATTGTCTATTCTGTGAAATTAGTGAAATTAGAAATGAAAAAAATAAGACGTGACTTACGGTAAAGAGGTTTGATTGTGCAAGTACGCAATCAATTGATCAGCTTCTTCGTTAAACATTTGTGCTCGATTTTGAAATTGTAAGGGTTTCTGAAGGGCCAAAAATAAACATAAAGGGGATTGGGTCAAAGGAACAAAGCAGTACGTTTCATATGTGTCTCCAGACGAACCGGACTGGTTATGATATTCTCCCTCTATGCTTACAAGGGGAATTTCAAGTTCGCAGAAGTTCTAAGTTGGTCACTGTAGAGCAAAGAGTACAATACAGCTGAAAAGCGGTACCGTTGTTGACGTCTCAGTACAGTAAATTTTAATCTTTTACAGAGCATCCGGTATTATTGAAGTTCCCAAAAACAGTGAAGCACTATCGAAGCTGTTCTCTGCTCTTCATTCTAATCTGGCTGTTTGTTATGCTAAAGTTAGTTTGATTTTTTCATATGAATTTTTCGGACTTCCAAGGTCGTGCACTCTTTCTGATGAGTGTTTGCGGTCCAGTGCAGTAATCGCCTTCTTTTTTGACTTTCTTGTGATAATTTTCAGAAACCCGGTGTAGGGAAATATTCGTTGATTTTGTAAGTGTAAAACAATTCGCGGGTCAGTGTCCGATGGGGGAACATGCTGTTACAAACTTCTTGAAGTGGTTAACATGGCAAAAAGTCTAAACGTGTCACCTATGCTGAACCTTAGGCAATTAATGAAACAAAAATAACTCAGGTAGGTTTCTTGGAGAAGGACGGGTTCATACTACCATAGTGGTTCGGGCTGCTGTAACGAAAGAGCTACCAAAAGCTAACACTATGCCTAAGTTTGAAGGCAGCCAACAGTGCAAACGAACCCGGACAATAGTAAAAAAAGGCCAAAAAGACTTAGAAAAACTAATTTAGGGATGAAGCTTCCGCTACACAAGGAGACTGGGTCACAGTTTTTGAAATGTTTCGTTTTGTTATCTGCCATTTTTGGAAGGATTAACGGACTTGACGACAATTGACATGTATTAGTTTGGTAGCTGCACAAAAATTTTGGCAGACCTTACCTGTTTTGCCACAGTTTCTTTTATTAGCAGCGATTGTCCCCCCCCCCTGTCGGACAATAGGCCCAATTCGCTAAAATGAATTCATTTTTTCAGCTGGAGGATTGGGACGAGGTCCTGAAATGCACTGAAGAGTCGCTTCGTTTACATTCCGCGAACACAAAAGCGTTGTTCCGACGAGCAGCTGCGCTTTCTGCACGTAATGACACGGAGGAAGCGATGGACTGCCTGAAAAGGGCTCAAGAAATCGATCCTCATGACACAGTAACCTTTACTCCTTTTGAGATTTTTTTATTTCTTCTTCTCAGGTATCATTCAAATGCGAAACAATGGCTCAGTTATCGTTTTATTACAATTCATTTTATTACAATTCAACACCTAATAATTTTTAACAAAAATCCTTCACCGCACCAAATACTGTTTATTATTACATTTGTGGATTTTTACTAATCGAATTTGGGCTTAAGATTTGAAAATTTATGAAATAGATAGAAAGTGGTAGCTTACTAGAGCTGGAGGGTAATGAGCTGAGGGGCAGTCTGTTCTTAAAACAAACAAGTTTGATGTCGCTTTCACAGTCACTCATCCGATAGTGACGGGTGCACAGCATTAGCCACGTTTCGGCGTCTGACGTGCTCGGTCGGATCGGGCGATCGCTAGGCATTTAATGCAGTACGATCGCTATGGTCTTTACGGCCAACGACCATTGGGAAGGCTTGTTAACGTTTCGAAAATAGAATTGGAACCAGGTTTTGAATATTTGGCCGCAGCTAAAGTTTCGAGTATTGTCAACGATCTTGTGTAGATATTTGGTCGCAGTTGAATTATGAACTATCCTGCTTACCTCAGAGCGAGCATGAGTTTTGAAAGTAGAATCATCATCGTGGTGTTCAAAGATTGATAGTGTCGTGTCGTCGGAAATTAACCAATGTTCTTCTTTTACCAACTTTTTGCATTTCCAGTTCTCTTTTTTTGCTGGCTGTTTTGCCTACCCTCTTCTCTCCAATCGCTACTGTATCAGGTTTTTTTTTCTTTTCAAATTCCTGCATATGAAAGTCCTCTTCTGATTTTTTTCTCAATTTCACGACCCATGTTCGTTTTCTGCGCCACTAAACCCGCTTTATCCTCGCTCATGTAGTTCAGTTTGTGAATGATACAGCCTCTCCATGATCTTATTTATGGGGTTCTTCAAAGAGAAATGTTCACTATGCTCACAAGCTTCTTGTAAGTAAAAAGCACGAAAAGGATTACTTTGAGTAGTATGCTATCAAATATTTAAATATCCATACTTTTAAATAGACTTGAGGATTTGCCAGTATTTACTAGGTCTTTAAAAGTTCAGTCGTTTTTTCAACTTGAAATTGAAAAGCATGTATTCGGCTCAAACTTAGTATTTCGGACTGAAATGAAAACCGTTAGAATCTCCAATTCTCTACAGGGCTGGTTTGCTCACCCCAGGACTAAGCCTTGGAGAGGGGACGGACCCGTCCTCTCTTTAAGGCTTAGTTCTGAGGTAAGCACCAAATTGTGGCGGTTCTAAGGACCGAGTTGAAGTGGTCCGTCCACCGTCGGGGACTCCATCCCCTCCCCAACATTCAGCATACGGTCCCAGCCGAAGCGCCAAAAGGGCTGGTTTGCTTACGTCCGTGCGATATCCGACCTGCCCGTACATCGTCTTCAATTCTCTCGCTTTCGCTTCGAGAACTTTTTTACAGCTTTTGCAGAGCATATTTGTTGGAAAAAGAAACTCACGCAGACTCGCTTTTTGTGTGGACTTTGAAACAGTGAAACAAAATGATTTAAAACAAAGCTGAGCCCATGCCTCACTTAACGCAAGAGGAGCTTCTCGGAAAGGTTGAATGGCAACAGATCGCTCGGAGATACTGCAAAATATTCACAAGTGAAGAGCCAAAAAACGACAGAACCTTTTAAAGACTCAAATTATAATTATCACCCATAGGTGGTGTTATGCTGCTATAATCTCTACCTGATAATTTTTAATGCTCGAATTTGTGGTGCCAATTGAAGATATTGAGTTATGGTCGTTGTTATAGGTGGTACAGTGTGAAATCGAGAGATTGACCGGGATTCGTCGCCGTCGTCGTGCCGAAGAACGAGCGCTATACCGTAAAATGCTTGTAGGAGCAGGCGACGTCAATACAGGAAGTCGTCGTTTTGACTTCGTCACGTACCGCCTTATTGCCATTGGAGCTTTTTCTTTGGTCACATTTGCCTTGTTCGTCTTCTTCCTTTTCCAGCTGTGGAGCTTACCTGGCGAGCAAGAGCTCTAAAGGGCATCTTACAAATGCTGACCTTGATACCGGTAATGCACATTCGTCCCCTGTATTACATTATTCCCGCTTTTACTGCTTTCTTAAGATTTAGTCATTAGATTTCTGAATAGTATTCATGCACTCCATATGATGATTCTATAATATAATTTATATGCCCGTTGAACGTAAATTTAAATGACGATTCTAGTATTGAAAACACGAATAGTGTCATGGCTATTTCGCCGCAGTGTGGAGCCGATTCCAGGTTCTGAGTATTAGAGTTAATTCCCTCATGTACAAATCGATTAGCGTATCTCGTTGAAATTCACTTTTCACTTCTATCGGTCACTGTTCTTTTCTTCCAAGTAGCTTCAGCAACAAGAATTGTTTGCAGCTCAGTCCTTATAGAGAAAAAGGCACGAGAACCATTGTTTTAGCGTTCTAATCGCTCAATCTCCTACTTAGGGATCCCTTGTTTGACGTTATTCAGTCATAAATGTTCATTTTATGCAACATTTTTCAAAACATAGTTGTCGATAGTAAATGTTCTTAAAATGAAGTGATGAGGCACTTTCAGAACTTTTTTTTAACAAGAATGCTCAGTCATGGGCAAAACCTCGGTTCGACTTTGAACTGGCTGAACCCCTATCTCTTGCTTACCGGGCAATTGTCCTAAACACAATCCCACTGCCCGGGCACATTTCACCCTAGCTCAAATTTGTATTAGCACAGTTGCCCGGTAAGCAAGAGATGCAGGTTCTAAGCCTCCACGAGACCAGTTTGCCCATTACTCAGCACTCCTGTCAGACCGCCGTCGCCGATTGTGACGGCGGTTTCGAGCTTTCGCAACGCAAACATCAATACTAATTCAGATTGCAAAACAAGTGCTGATTACTAGATTTTTTTCAGTAATTTTTGAACATAGTCACAACACTGATCGTGAGAGGCCTCCGTTTCTACGATACATCGGTGTCAGGTTAGCACCATGTTGCCTCAGTCGAACACAAACCCAAAAAGGGTGATGCATCCAGCACTGATGGATCCTTTCTAGTATGCGCCACGAATCCCAAACGCCACAGTTCCACTCAGAATGTCGGCAAGTCACTGTATAGACCAAATCATGGGTTGCGATTTGGTGTGTATAGTAGTTTGCCGGGATCCGTCAACTTATGAGTTAGTACTTTTCTTCGAGACAGGTCTGGTACCAGGCAGCAAGCTGGAGGGGGCATCCATATCAGTGAGGCAGCAAAATTTCAGGAAGTTTCCGAACTCGTACAAATTCTCCAGCGTTCCAAAAATCTGCTTCTTTCCACATATTTTCACAAGACCCCTCCTTCCACAATCAAAAAGAATGCGACCCCTCTCGTTGCAAGGAGAATGGTCCAATTGATATGCTTGAAATGACTATACTGCTTCTCTATGCTGTTAGATCTCAATTCGAGCACGTAAGCTGTCTTCCGAAGGTATTAGGCGTTTCAGAAAGTTCTGTCGTTTTTCGACCCCGAATTTCAAATGCATGTATCTCGGCTTAAACCAAACCTTTCCGGTTGAATAAAATCGTTCGAATGCGCTAACCTTCCGCTATAAGAAGACGTTTCAGTGGTTACCTTTGTTCAGAATGCTGGAGCTCTGGAGGCGGTGAACTGAGGGAAGGTCGTTTTAGCATCGGGTTGTGTTTTGAAGCATTTCTCTTCAAGGGAACTATCGAGGCCCCCAAAAAAGTGATAGTTGATAGCCAGAGGTATACTGAGTAGGATATCTGCAGCACCCCCTTAGCCTAGCTGGTCCAACTTGTGCAGGGTTGGTTGTGCGATATGCGTGTAGGACAACTGTCAGAGATGTGTCCGTCCCTTTATAATGAGAAATGCTGAACCCGTATTTTGAAGTTTTGGTGAATTTTGACATAATGTTAAGAGTTCTCCACTGTAACAGTTCCACCTGATACTGGGGAACTTGGCCAGCCGCTGACCTGATGAAAGTTGCCATAACCCTCCTTCAGCACAGTTTAAGTTTTGCAAAGTTTGTAGAGCTTGATCGCCGTCGAGTTATTCAGCAAAGCTTCGTGGGCTGTAGAAAATAATCCTTTCTTCATTGTACGTCGCAAATCAGTAGAAAGGCGAGTCGCTTACATCACATAAAACAAGCTAGAAATTGAGGAACGACCTTCCAATTGGTGATTTGTCGCGGCACGCCCCTATCAAATTTTTTGGACTTTCCAGCTACTCTTCCGTATAGCTTGGCTCCACAAACCATATACGCCCAGGTTGGGCAGAACCTCCTCAATGGTCCTACGCAGTGCCTCAATCAGAACTTTTGGCTAATCGGTGGCAACGTCCGATATCCGACCACCACTCTCATCATACCAAGGCTCTCGCTTTCGTTACAATAACTTTTTGAACTACTGCTTCTGAGCACATTTATTGCGAATCTAGGCCAAGTGCATCGTTAATATCTTGAACTGTTCCCGCTACTTTCAGGTCTATTTAAAGCTAGAAAAAGAAAGTCATGCCAACTTGCTCATCGAGTATACCGCATTCAAAGCTTTGAAAAAGCTATAAGAAAATGTTTAGGACAAAGTTGAGCTAAGCATTGGATAGAGCTGGAAAAGCTCTTCAAAATGATATCAACATCAATTGCAGCTTTCCTAGATTTCAAGGGAAATAAAGCATCCAAAAGTGGAGTGTCAGAAAACGACAGAACTTTCTGAAACACCTAATAATTTTTAAACGTACTACCGCTAAAATGTGTCCTGGATTCTGTTCCGAATGGAGTTGTGACATTCCGAGTCCCAGACCGACTCCTATTAATTCTAAATGGAAAATGTGTTTAAGAGGCAGCACGAGCTTCCCGGTTAGATCTATTTGAGATGACCTGAAGACATCCACTATCCAAAGCAGAAACAATGTTGTGTATCCTTTCAATGAACAAATATGCTCTCGAACAGAGAGCTTAGGCGCTACGCGGTTGAGGGGGTACTGCGGTGGAGCAATTTTTGTTGATAAAAATGAGACTGACAATAAGCTTCAGGCGTGAGAGGAGAGCTCCAAGGTGCATAAGCAATTCCCCTTTTCCCGGAACTCTAGCCCTCTCCTCCGCTTAGCCTTAGAGGATGCCCCCGTATCTTGTGATAGCGTTAGAAATTTACCAATAGCTTTTGAGGCCCTTCACTTCCGGGCGACCACGACAGATCATGTCCATGCGGTGACAGTCACACAGTCATTCCCCTAGCGTGCTCCCACTGATCATGTTTTCAAAACTTTCAGGGTAAAATTGGTTTAATAGTTAGCGCGCGCAAGAGACGTCTCTTACCATGCACCTGGGCTGAGAATCAAACCATGAATTGTATGCCGTAAACATTAATCAAACCTTCCATTTCTTGGGGGTATTGCTACTAGGCTTTTAAAACTCGACTTTTACGTCTTGCTTTATTCGATAGTAATATTAGATCTGGGCCAAATTGCATTCAAAATACCGGTGTGATTCTGAGTGAAGTAGAAAGAGTGGAGCATCCCAAAAGGGATCTCAGCAGAAGATGCTTCGAGCACTTCTCTATGCAAGTTCGTATCACGCACAGTTCTTTCGAGCACTGCTAACACTCAATGTGATGCATATGATCCGGTAGTAAACTAGAACATGCCGCCTTTTGAAGCTCCTGGGATTCGAGTAAGTGAGCGTCTCCAACACAAGGCCATGCACGATACCCAGTTTTGCTGCAGGAGTTGCCACGACGCTCGGACTGACAACGTAATGAACTAGCTAAATTTCATCATCGGATGCTTAAAGGAGGAGTTTACGATGAAAAAACGGCTCACTGAAAATTAAGGTGATCAATGATGCAGGGATATAAGCGGATAAATTGTGGTTGCGAAAGTGTGGCATTTTCGCGTGTTCTCTGATAATTTAGGTTCAAATTTGAAAAAAAAGTAAGCAAAATCATGACGTGGTCGAACTAATTAGAGGATTTGCCTTGATCGTGATGGATGGTGATGGCAAAGTGGCGATCGTGAAAGGGGTAGGGGTCTTGTGGGAGCCTCCTGAGGCTATGGTTGTGGGGGTCGCATAGAGGTCCCTTTAAAAAAGGGTCACAAAATTTTTGGGATCGAAACAACGCACGGTTGACCCTGGTCGAGACACCTCGTAATTTACCATTGACTCAATGACTGGTCAGTACCGTTCCACCCGACCATCCAGCGATTTTTTGAGAGTAATTTATCCCTTGTTTGGGCACCCACCGCTTGAAATTCTCCGCATGTGGTAGCGCACGACATCTGTCTCTAGACATTATTCACATTGTCACTTCCAAGTATGAGAGGAGAACAGAAGACTATGTATGCCCACTTCCGAAATCTAACGATAGCCTCATGCTCCCTTGGGAGTTACCATTTTATATACGAGAGGTTCACTAAGAGCAAACAACAAAGCTGATGGCAAAATACCGAGCAAACATTACTGTTTTTACCATTTCCTAGTTTCTGCACACTGTCGGATATTCCTCGCACTCCTACACATGACACATGGAATTCCTCATCATCATGTGTAGAAGAAACAGTTCGACTCATGAGCAACTTCATCTCGACAGCCACTAGCGAAAGCAATTACGTCAAACTTACTAATTTTTTTAAAACTTTTATTACACATCACGTTTAAAAGGCTACATAGAACCGTTTAGATGAAAATATCGGAGAACAGTTAATAAATAAGACGAGGTTCCTCATTCATACTGACAGTTTGTCTCGGCAATGCTCCAATCTCCAATGATGGTTTCCTAAATGATTGAAGTTCATATAATATCTTGGAGCGCAACTTCGGCTATGTGTGAGAACACCTACCTGTTTACCAAGGGTAACTCCTTCTTCTGCGTCAACAATTCCGACTTCAAAGTCGTTATCAGCGCAGCAATCGTGGTAAATAGTGAGCTCCAATGCTTTGCGTACTAAAGCTTCAGCTTCCGCACGCGTCAGCTTATCTCCCTAAAATGAACCTTTGCAAAATGAGTCCACAAGTGACCACCAGGACATTCTGAACAAAGGGAAAGAAGCATAACACAGAAAGCAAAATAAAGCATGCAGGAAAAGACCAACGCCACTCCACTTGAATTAGTTTAACCTTTTTCTTCCACTCATCCTCAACAGCCTGATTGAGGAGCATAGCAGCAATACCAGTAGCAACGTGCTTTGTCTG
>MU868588.1:81392-98597 GCA_036418205.1 Ostertagia ostertagi
TTACACTTGTTTCCTTGTTATTCTTTTCTTCGTCTTCGACTCCAGCTACTACCAAGGTGTTCCATAGAGGGTTCATGCGAGTACGTCTGAATTGATGATATGACATACCACCTTTCTGATTGGTATAGCGACATGATTTTCTAACAAGGGAAGGATGGTAGGTCGAAGTGGCCGTTTGAAATGAAATGTATACCACCTGATGCGTCTCCAGACGCTGATTCCAAATCTGCCTTCCAAATCTGCTAAACGACTCTCCGAACGGAGTTATGAAGCGTAATAGCTCAGTGGTGATGGTCCGGGGTGGCAGGTAAAAGCTCGTAGGATCGGTTCCTTTGTGTCGCGGACAAAAGCAAAGCAACAAACTTGCAAAGATTTGGAAGGCAGATTTGAAATCAGCGTCTAGAGACGCATCAGGTGGTATACATCTCATTTTATACGGCCACTTCGACCTACCATCCTTTCCTTGTAAGCACCGGTTGCACAATTTGAGCCCCAATTCGACGAGTCTCGTAGTGGTCATATGCCCGTTAGGCTTTTCACAACGGCGGAGTCATATTTGGGATTTTTTGGTGAGGTAGGTCAGGTATGGGTTTTTAGTGGGACGTCATGGAGAGAAGAAAGAGGTAACTGGATGGGAGGATATGTGTGAGAACTTGCTGTTCACTTGTAATATTGACCTACCTCCCCTCCCCTACCCCCTCCCCCTTAGGCCCATTTAAGAGGCGGAGGTGAAGTGTGTCAGCTGATGGCAGGTTCCAAGAGACTACTGACACCACTAAACCGTTAGAAGGTCGTGTGGAGAGACCCACTTTGGGACTTATCGTAGAAATTTTGAAATGAAACCTGATGGTAACACTCCTTTCGTGCAAGAATCTGAATCAATTTCATATGTGCTGTCGAGTATTCCGATCGAGATTTGTAAAGTGGGTGAAATTTGTGGAGAGAAAATTGCTGTGGAATTCTCTGCTCACCTAGCATACATCAAGCTCGTTAAATATCCATGGAGGGCTTTCGGTGAAAGATCCTGACCAATCATCTTCCACGCCAACACCTACAAGAACAATAAGCATTAGACAATTCTGCAGCTTGGTAAAAACACCAGAAACATTCCACTAGCTCACCTGTCTTTCTATGACATTTTGAAGCCATTGAAAGTCTGCGTGATCGCCTCCAAAGGCGATAATCATATTATTGTTTACTTTATATTGACGAGATACATTCTGAAAATTAAATTTTAGCGAGTTGGTGGGTGACATAATTATCCTAGCCCACTAGGAATCTGGATGGGAGAAGATGCGTGGTGCATCCTAACAAGGGATTAATCAACGCCGAAAAATTCATGCCATGACCGATCAGTCATTAGGAGTAAATTCGCGGCCATATTTCGCGACAATCTTGCAGCATGCGAAAGTTCCGGCATGAAATGGATACGCACCGATCGATCGACCACGATACGGCGCCATTTTCAAAAAGCCGCGAAGTAAAAAGGATGCGTCGCGATTCGTATTAGGTCACATTCTAAGCCACTGAAATAAGGTAGGAAAGCATAATGGTGCATGTGGCGTAATGTGACCAGCCATTCACTGCAAAATGTTATGGAAAAAAGCGCGTGATATCGCATTGCGGGGCAAGCATCGCGGTTTTGGCGACCAGGCGATCACCACGGTCTGAGCAACAAGTCCCCAAATAGTAACAGAGGCAAGAAAATGTGTAAGTGTTGATAGGAGAAAAACAAAATGAATGGAGCATGGTAGACACATGAATATTCGAAAGAATGAATGGAACACCAGTTGCCGCTTGGAGGAATCCTTTCCGGAAAAATCAGAATTCTCTTTCACCCATAAACCACTTGCTTAAGACCCAAGGTTCACAATTAGAACTAAAAGAACAAAAAATTTTCTTGGTTCACGGAGTACTGCCACTAGAAACTCTTTTTGACCTTTGACTTATTGCACATCTCACACTTCTACTGCATCCTATTCTATCGATCGATTTGTCTCTACTCTCCAAAATCGCACGCTTTAACCCGATTCTTTCATTGCGTCGCCTGATACGTAGCCGCCCCAAGGCGCACTTCTTTCCATGCCCGCCTTTGGCTCCGCGCGACCTACCTTCGATGTCCATAGAGTGTGGTTTTCGTAGTTTGTTCTCTTCGGAAACCGAATCTTCATGCGTGAAACTTTGTATGTTGTCTCTAGTGATCACAACTGACACATTCATGTTAGGAAAGAATGCAAGAATTTTCCGAGGATTCCTTCAAAACATCTCTTGGCTTTTCAATATTTATCTTTGACCCACCTTGTATCGAGCGGTTTTTCCGTACGAAACAACGCGATCGGTCATGATCACAACACCTTTCTCATACTGAAGGGCGATTACCGAGGTACCGGTACAGGTTGGGTTTCTGGAAAATTCCTAATACTTCAGAAAGAACAGATTAATTTGATTCAACTCACAGGGTTCGTTGCATATCGGCGAACTGTTGACGCTGCCTGTAGAATTATTGCAGATTAAACCGGTGGCGCTCAAAACCATAAAAAAGGCATCAATACGAAAAAGAATGATGAAATAGGGAATGAACAAAACATTATTTGAATTCGGAAAACTTGTAACAAACATTTATTTACATAACAAGGTGAGCATACCCGTCATTCACATAAAACAAAAACGGTCAATAAATATCTAAGAAATTTCAACGTAGGATACTGTATATTGAACAATTTTTGCACTACAAGTCAAACATTAATCTTCCTTGTGGAGATAAAAGGTTAAACACACTAACAAAAACAGTGAGTATGATATACCTAATATTGTAGTAATAAAGGCATAAATAAACCACAAATGAGTTAACAGCTTCACTGATAACAAAGCTAACATAGAATGAGCATGGTGCTGAACTAAGAAGATTTACGAAACCCAGTGCCATGAAAATGTTGAACTAAGGTAAGTTCCTTGAGTTTTATGAACCGATATAGGTTATCACCACATACACCACTATGCAGAGTAAGAGGTAAAAGAACGGGCGGGGGTAGAGAACCTGAGCAGTTGAGAAATTTATATCAGATCAAGCTTTTTGAAAAGAACCATGTGTCATAGCGTTTCTTTATATAAATTCCCTTTTGCAGCGGATGTTGAGAAATCCAAAACAACCAAAATTCATTTTCCATGTGGAGAGTGCTGTGGAGTATGCTCAGTACAGCCTTCCATCTTCACTTATGTGAGAATAATCCAGCAATGTACTACTAGAACTTAGAAGAGCTAATTTCAAAAGACCGTTATTTACGCGAGAGAACTCATATGGCCATCGTATACACATCTCCATTGAATCGAAAATAAAAGAAGAATTGCTAAAAATATTAATACCCTTCAATTTTCTGGGATTACACCGACTAATTCATTCTTCTTCTTGTGTTCCACAGCCACATGCGAGTATTTGAACCGATGTGCTGTAAACGGACTCATAAAAAACGCAATGGACATGTGAACTTATAGTCACAAAATATTTCTAAAGAGGCGAATGACACTGACCGTTGCAATCCCATCCCTTCTGCTTACACGTCCAGCGACAGCATTTTTTGCAAAACACGTGAGCACAGCCTTGCCCTGCTGGTTGAGTGCATCGCGCGCAAGGAGGAAATTTCATCTGTAAAATACTATTTATTAGGAGAAAGAGAAAATGAATGAGAAAAACAAAAATTACCCTCTTCGATATTATTGTCCTCTGACCGTTCAATTTTCTACGCTCTCTTTTCCGTGCCTGCCTTAAAGGAAATTGTTGGAAACTAGTTGCTGAAAACAGAGTGCAAAACCACTCACTTCAAGGATAAACCCATTTCATCAGCGATTTTTTGGAGATGTTCTTTTCTCTTCTCCTTATATGTCTTCTCTCCCTCACCAACAATAGTTTCTCGAGCCATCTAAACACATCGAATCCTTAAAGCGTCTACAGGACGGAACCGAAACATACCTCTGATAATCGGAAATATGGTTTGCAAATCCAGTGCGGTGTTCGAGATACCTCAATAGGATCCATTTTCTCTTCACCGCATCTGAAAGCGTGGCTTCTACATCATCTATCACATTATGAGGCTACGCCTCGTAGCCTAATTATGGCCAGCCAGCTGTAGTTCCACCAACAGGCTCGGGCACCTTTCGCTAATATATTACAGCAGTACAACAAAAAAGCTAGATTGATATATGCTGAGCTAATGAAGGTTTTGTGAGGTATTACAACCTAATCTTTGCAAGTGTTTTGAGAATTTCAACCCAGTGCGATCATGATACTCCAAGAATACAATAATTAGTTGAGCTCTAATGATCTCAGACTGTGGAAAGAATAGTTTAGCCTTAAGGCGAATCAGCTAAACAGTTTTGTACGGACCGTACAGAAACCCAGAAGCCTATTGAGGTCGATTCCTAATATGCAAAAGAAACTTCGGTTAATAATTTTTTGTTGATTTCCTAGCTATATAGTCATTTGCTGAACCTGACTGCTACTTGAAAAAGTACATGAAAACAAAAAAATAGAAATTCTTAAAGCATCCCTAGATTCGCATGAACCCAATCCCTACAAAGGGCTAGGACCACCACTAGCGACGGCCGATATGCGCGGTGACAACCACATCACCTACCGTATCCGCTCGAAAAGCTCTTTCGCCGACGCTATTCGCTGACGAGCATCTTCATTATCAGCAACGGCTCGTGTCCGAACTCGAATTTCCTCCACAATAGACTCATAGTCCTCCAAACGATGTTCAGTGGACACTCGCATGCGTAGATCAGCGAACTCCAAAAGACTGAATATATGGAAACGAGGATATATACGGACAATAAAAAGGGTAGGAGTTAATGTTACCTGTGATGACAGATCCTAAAGATGTGAGCGCGAATAGCACTTGTGCCAGCTTGGTATTTGCGAGCGTATTCCAGATATTCCTTAGCGACTATCCAACTTTCCTCGTTCTTATTCTGAAGATAGTTGCGTTATACTTTACCTTATAAAAGAAGAAAAGCCAAAACCCATACTATCGGTATACTAGTTCAGAAAATTCTGCGTTCAAAATTTAGCGCTACTATAATGTAAAAATCAACATAAGTTATCAAAGTCAAGTCTACCAAGTGGAAGTGAAATTGGATCTCAGAGCCTGTCATGGATTTTGCCCTCAGAAATAAGAAATTACGGAGCAAAACTAACAACAAAAAGCAGTGGATTATAGAGCAAGCCCTCAGCTGACATCACTGCTGCTGCTTTCGTCTCGGCAAGACATCGTTCAACGTCGCCAGGCATCTGAAAGATGGTTTTCGTCAAAAAAAGAAAATACTAATGCGTACGCTATCATAAGTTTACAGAAGAAAAAATAAGAACACCTGTATATTCCCGTTAGCTACTACTGGAACATCAACCGCCTCGACCACTTCTCTTATACGGGACCAATCAGCCAAACCCGTGTCAGCCCCTTTCATTTCACGAGTGCGGCCATGGACAGTCAGCCTATGTGAAAACAAGTGAGTGCAATGGTCAACTGTGACGCTTTACTCTTAACCAACATGGTGGCACCGGCGTCAACTAGTCTTCGAGCGTACTCGACAGTTTGCTGAGGACAGTCTCGAATGCGAATTTTGCAAGAAACGGGCAACGCACAGAAATCTCTCACAGCAGACACCATCGAACACACCAAGTCAACTTCGTCCTGAAAAAAATTGACGAACTGCCCAAGGTTCAAATCAAGAGCGCATCGAGACACACAAGAAAAAGTCCTAGTTTTCGTTCAAAACGAAACTTCTGAAACCACATATCGAAAGCGGATTTGCAATGGAAGCTGGAACCATATCTCAGAAAATTTTACCTGCAAGTAGGCTCCGTACCGTCCTTTCTTCGCAACCATTTGAGGACATCCCAAATTGAGATCGACTCCATCACAAACACCTTCTACCAATCGGCAAGCAGCAAGGAATGTCTCGGGCTTGTTAGCACAGAACTAAAACCTACTAAATATGAGAAATCACTGAGGAGAGATGCTACAATTAGAAGCACTTCACAAGCACAAAGAAAAATTGGGAAGGATTTTTCGTTGAACAAAAATTGAGAGCAGAAGTCACTCACTTGAACAATGAGAGGACGATCGGCTTCACACAAAGCCAGCGAATTTCGGCGATATGTGGTATCGTTAACGAATAAATGAGCGTGGATCATTGGCGTAACGGTAATATGTGCACCATGCTTGCGCATGAACATACGAAAAGCCAGCTCACTAAAACGAAACAATAGAGATATGCTATTCTCACAAATCAAATACACGGCGAAATACAAAACCTCTGATCAACCATTGGCGCGACAACTTTAACATTTTCCTTGTCAGCTAAGAAGTTTCGCCAGAACACACGCTTGCAGGCGATCTGAAAACGATCCACTGGTGAAACTTTGACAGATTTACTTCTCCTGTTAGAATTTAGCAAAAGGAAATTAGCTTTGGGCCATATTCATATTATACTGGCACCCCAGAGCGAGGCAAAGCAGTAATAATTCATGCCCTTTCAAGCAGTAGTACATGCCCTCATGGTTGATCACCAGATCTCGCCAAGTCTTACGATCTCATCCATATTGCCATTTATACCAGTCTCCTGGGTAATAATAACACCAATATTATATTAGCATCGGTTTAGTCCTTGAGAACCACTGTGCAGGCTATATCGCAAAAAGCCGCTACCATTCTTAGTGGATATACAGTGCGTGGCGCATCAGATGAACGGATTGATCAACGCGGAACGCAACAACCTTTCATAACCCTATTCCACGGTGTGATCGCAACGGACCTATCAAAGATGTGTCCTAGAACAAAGACCGCTAGTCTGTCTGGTCATGGATCTGTGGCATAAATTCAACGGTATATAGGAAATTCTGGACGAAAGAAGAAATCGTCTTCTGCTTCTGCTTTAGCCACCGAGATTGGTATCAACTTTATTCGGCTAACGTTTCGGCGCAATCGCCTTCTTCGGAGCCTGCAAATCAAAGCATATTTTTGAAACAAATTCATTCAAGCACCATTTTGGATCACATGAAGGAAAAACTGAGGGGAAATGAGTCAAGCACGAAGTCGTAACCAGCTAACCTTATTAGAAGCCGAGCGTTAGAAGGCACCCTTTGCTTAGAGACCGTAAAGCGACTTTTATATTTGCTTCGCACCTTCCAGGGTCGGGTCATATGGCAAGCCAAGGTAAGGTTAGCTAGTTACGACTTCGTACTTGACTCATTTCCCCTCAGTTTTCCTTCACGTGATCCAAAATGGTGCTTGAATGAATTTGTTTCAAAATATGCTTTGATTTGCAGGCTCCGAAGAAGGCGATTGCGCCGAAACGTTAGCCGAATAAAGTTGATACCAATCTCGGTGGCTAAAGCAGAAGCAGAAGATTATAATCATGCCGAGATTAATGCAGAGTCGTCCATGGAAAGAAGAAATGCTTGAATAGTACCTGCTCAGGAGTATTTCTAATGGCAGGTCCAAGCGTTAGTGTTTTTGGGATGCGGAAAATATCCGTCGCATCCTGCCCATCCACCTCTACATTGCCGACATCGATGCAGACTTCGCTTTTTTCCTCTTCCAATTCCTCGACAGCTTTCGGAACCATCCCTAACTAGTAATGAAAGGCACCATTTTAGAATAATCCTGAAACACAACAAAACGATATAATGAATATCGAGCAGTCGCAAACAGCACGTCACTAACGCCATTTCAAAACAATACTAAAAAGAGCTTCATTATTCATTCAATTCACGAATGTTTGAGAAGGACCAGAAATGACATTTTACATCGATAATTGCAACTGTACTATAACCACAGATAGTCATTTTTAGCTTATAACAAAGAAAAAAATGAAACAAATTTTAAACGATAACAAACGATTCGACCAATGAGAGCGTAAATATCGGCCTTCGCATAGTAACCCTGCTAAGCCGGATAACGAACAAAAATGCAGTTTTGAAAACAACAATACAAGCTAAGTACAATGTCACACTAAGTGGAACACAGATACAAAGAAAGTAAACCCGATCAGAAGTAGGATTTTTCATTGTGCCTGAATCAGTAATCGTCTCTACCCCAGTTGCCTCGTCCACGTCCTTTCGGGAAACCACCACCTTGGAATCCTCTTCCTCGATTATGAAGGTTACCTCGAGGTCCAACGAAACCGCGACCACCTCGGTAATCGCCCCTAAATCGATAAATGAGGTTCTATTCAATGAACGAAATTAAAAGCAATTTTGAGATGAAAACAACTGATCTCTCAGAAAATGCGAATAACAGAAGCACATAAGTATTAACACGTTGACGACAGCGCAGGATGCATACGTCCCGCACTTTGCAGGCCAGCGCGGGACGTATGTGTCCTGCACCCATTACGTTCCTTTTTCAGCGCACGCGTATTTTTTCTAAGTTTATTGTGTTTACTCCATGGAAGAAACCCTAGCTTGGCTACAAACATAGGAGCTCGCGAAATGGTCACGTATATTTTAATTTAGGAGGAGGATTTTCGAACCGCACAAAATTCTAAGTCTGATTAATCTTTCGTTCTCATTTCTCTTCATGACTGTAAAGGTTAAAAGACTAGTAGAAGTAAATAAGTGTCCTTAGATATGATAACATATGTGTTTTTGTTAAAATGATAAAAGTGAAATAGCTTTTCAAGTCAATTGTAGCTAATTCTGACAATTTTTGCATTTTCATTCTTATTTCAAGTCTTTGTATCGAAATTCCATTACTATACTCCTTGCAAGCTTTTACTTACTTGAAGTCACTGTTTCGATTTTGCATCACCCATGTTTCATGTATTGGGTTGGTGCATAATATCGTAGCGCTTGCATTTTTCATTTTTGCACGCAAACGTTTTGTGAAGAAATTAAAAACATAAAACTAATCAGGGATGTCCACTTTGCCATTATTTACGACTTTTATCCTATTTTGCAGAAAGTCACTGGATTTGGAATTGAAAAAAATGTTGGGCTCGCTCTCGAAGTCTTCATTATTTCGCAATTTGTACGACATGAATACGGTCTTAATTTGAGTGAAATATGTAGGGTTGGTTAGAGAGAGGTTCGATAAGAACAATGGATTCTGAAGAACTTTTGTTTTGACGGTATTTTTTTCTTTATGTGAACTGAAAAATAACAGCTGTCGAAATGCCGATTTCTGCCGTCTGGATTTTCCAACTTCTAAGCATTATGTATGAGTACAAATATAATTTTGAGGGAAATGACGAAGTAATTTTTGTAGAGCGAAAAAAGCACTTTCAAAAGGTATAGGCGATTTTTAGGGTTTCTCTTGTACTGATTGAATTTACACGCCCAAAAAAAAAACGCTACGATATTATGCACCAACCCAATATTAAGCACTCAAAATCCGCTTGAATTACCTGAGGCGTACGCGCTCGCAAAATCGCCACGGTCACACGCGGCAAAAGCCAACACGCGCGTTGTCGTCAACGTGTTAATGCCGTCCAAATGCACAACTTTACTTCAATGCAGATACTGCTTGGTACAATCACCAGCAGTAACACCAGTGGGAAATTCATTATTCGCAAGTGAAGACAGCTCGATCACTAGGAAAGGCTAACCAATGTGTTTTAGCAAACTTATTCTTTTGTCATGATCTCTCCTCTAACTCTCTCCACGGTGCCCAGGACCCATCTCGAAGCGTTAGCTTTACATTACAGAGGACAGAGACCAACTCACAACTTAATCTGAGAGTGCTCAAAATTTAGGCAATTTATATATTTAACGACCAAGTAAAAAGTGCGTAATCCGCTACGAAGATAGAGAAGTGCAGTTCAATAGCTCCGACATTAGAGCGCAATCAGTAGTTGAGATTCCACCTTCCATAGCGAAGGCAGGGTAAAACAAACGACTACGTATCTAATTATTATTCGCTCATTCCACATCCCACGATTTCGATCCCATCCCAAATCTGGATGCTTCTCTAGAGGCGCTAGAAAATTCAGTACTTGTTGGTGACAACTAGTTCATATAATTTTATCGCTGAACATTCATACCACATTTTAGTTGGTAAGCTGAAAGTTACAACACAGTAGAGTTGAAAAGATCCATCACATATCGTTCGATAAAAATGCTTGATTTAGGGTGATGCAAAAACCACGAAACGAGCATTATGTCTCTCAGCGCGCTATCAAATCAAAGGTATCAAATTTGGTAAAGGTCGCCCAAAACAATACCGCATAGGGACGCTGTCTTCACTGCCAATTTTCGGCTCATCTCGAGAGATACCCTCACTGACGTTTCTGAAAACATGTCACTAATGGTGAAAATTTCCGCGTAACAAAATAGAAAACTCTGATTTGAGAGGTAATGATGATTTTGGAAGCCAAGGGGAAAGTACTATGAATCCACCAAAGTACTGCACCAAAGCAATGTTAAGAGAAAGATTTGAGAACAAATTCAGCATATGAATCACCTCAAAATCTTAAACCAAACGAATCCTAAGTCTCAATATGAGTGAATGCGAAGATGGACATCAATAATGAACTTCACGGAAAACTACAAGTACATGATGAAACTCACGATTTCCTCCACTGATCACCTCTACCACCACCATGACCATAGAATCCACCACCACGAGGTCTTCCTCTACCATGAGGTGGATAATTTCCGCTATTGTGGAACTGCGCTGGCGGTGGCTTTTGGTAAAACCCATCACGTCCACCTTCACCGTAGTAATTGTTGTCACCGTTGTGATGTTCTGTGAAAAAAATTAATGAAGTAAAATGCGGCAAAACACAAAAACGACACTTACCATGGTCTCCGCCAGGAACAGCAGGTGGATATTCTATGTGCGATGGTCCCTCTTCGGCATATATAGACTGTTGAGATCTTGGAGGAGGCAAATGGAAATTTGGAGCTGAGGCAGGAGGAGGTTGTGCGGCAACAGGTTGTACTGGGTGCATTGGCTGGACTTGTTGTATTGGCTGAACTGGTGTTTGTATTGTTTGAATAGGTTGGACTCGCTCATCCACATCACCAAATCGTTGTTGCGTAACGGGAGGAGGATAGTTCATCTGAAAGGAGGGATGACCACACTAATTCTCAGATGAAGCAGACATTAATCCCACCGATGGAAGATTTTGCTGCGGACGCTGATTGTTTGCTGCGGCAGCCGCAGCAGCTGCAGCAGCTGCAGTGGCTTGCTGAATAGTTTGAAGGCTCGGTATAGATTTCAGCAATGCCTGAAAAGCATTCGCTTAAGCTGTGAATGTAGAGGTTGCAACCTCCAGTCATACCTGAATATTTGGAGGTGGCTGAGTGGCGATAGGAGGAGGTACTGAAAGGTTCTGCCCCAGTGCGAAATTAGGCGGTTGACCAGTTGCTGGTGGAGCTACTGCTGTATTCGTTTGTGGAACAAAAGAAGATGGCTGAGACTGAGATACTCCGTAAGTAGGTTGGGTTTGGAATGATGGTGGGATAGAAGTGTTGAGGAATTGAGAAACTGTAAAAATGCAATGCATTTAGCAAATAGTAATCAGATAATAACAGCCGCAGATAAATGACCAACCTGTGTTACCATTTGAGGTCAGCTGTGATATCGGTAATATTGGTTGTTGAGGTGTAGTCGAGCCCAAAAAAGTCGATGGTCGTCCTTCAAGTATTGCAGGAGGAGCAGGAGGTGGAGGTAGATTGCCTGAGAGAGGAGATGTGCCACCAACGTCAATAGGGGCTGAATCGTCGTCCAAGTCCATATCGGTTGTCTCCATATTATCTCTGGCACCAGGGACGCGGAAGGCTATAACGAAAAACTATGACAATTGAAAAGGAAAACATTCACCGTTATTTCTAGGTAACTAACACTGCAACGCATTTTCGACTCCAGTTGCGTAGATGTCGTCATTAGCCGTTGGTGACGGAGCATCTCGAGGAGGAGTGGCTGCTGGATAGATCCCTGACTTCTCCATTTCCTTAACAAGGCAGATATGAGAGCCATCTTCTATGTATTTTTGGAAAAGTGGCATTACTAATGAAGTAGCATAACAAAAGTGGGAGAAAGAAAGTTAATAATCCCTACCAGCAGATCGGCATGAACTTCGCGGATTCCTTGGAAGTATTTCTGATAGGCCTAAAAAGAACAACCATAAGAAGCCTCTTCAGTCGTAACTTTACAGTCGTAAGTGTAACGTAAGCGTTACAATGGAATGAACCCGATGTCAATTCCTTCTTTGCATGTGCCACGCAATCAGGTTCTTCCAAAATCTACCATTAGTGATATTTGGATACGTTGACTTGTCCAACGCAAAATTGAAGAAGTGAGTCGATTTACTGCTGCACTAAAGATTAACCAGAGCGATGGTGTAGGCACTCTTCAAGCCGTTTTTTGATACCTGATTCTGGAGCACATCATCTACGCCCACCGCGTAAGGGTACTCACCATATGAAAGTTAGCATGTATTACCAAACGACCGAACGAATCCTTACATCTTCAACAACAGTGACATCCTTTAGCTGATGAGAAAAATTCCGTTTTGCAAGCTCTAGCGTCTCAATAAGCTGCAACATTTTTCTTTTCTGCTCTTCCATCGAGTGCCTGAAGGACGTTATCTGGCTGAGCACCTGAAAAACAACAGATAACTTATTAAGAAATAGATATGGGAATGAGAAAACGGAACTTTTTGATATCGTGTAAAATGGGCTGTCTAAAATGATAAAGAGCCCAGCACATCATTATTCTAAAAAATTATGTGTAAGAACAGGAGTGTCTCCCCAACCCAGAAGTGAAAAAATAAATTGGGTCCTCAAGGACTAAATGACTCTTTTGATGAGACAGTGCGTTACAAGTGGATAGTAGAGGAAAAAATTTCTAGATGATCCTAGAGTGTTGAGTGAAGATGAACTATAAATGAGACAAGGAAGGGACGGCTGACCACAGCACACTGACTTGAAGCATTAATGTGATAAAATTAAGAAGAAAACAAAAGAAAGCCATCTCAAAACAAGTTAAGAAGGGATCAATGGAAAGAAAGGAAGCAGAAAAAACCAAATGCACTATGGCTTCTCGTGTGTAATGAACGTTACTCACAACCACGATGTGAAATATTCGAAAATATAAACATGTGTACCTGTTGTGTTTCCATAACCAGCTGTGCTGCAACTGTGCGATCTAAACACCGAAATATTGAATTGATGGCGAAGTTACGCCAAATATATGGGAAAAGTGTCTCTAAGCCTCTCATACGTTCCTTCATGAGTGCTCTGCAATCGAAATCCCCATTTCGAATCACCTCCATTCCACGAGTAACTATTAATCGGCCCTGAAGAGAGTTGATATGAGCGAAACTGGAGGGACGATATTCAAAATGAGCTCACACGTTCGAAAAGTTCTATTTTCCTGTAAACTTCCTCGGAATCCAACTTCGACATAGCTTTCGTCCCCTTCTCCATTTTCTTCAGATTCTGCAACCAACCAATTTGAAGGTGTAATTGTATTAAAGTTGAAAAACTAAGCAAAATCACATACGCAGCATGTTTTTCATGACGTTCACACTTGCTTCCGTAAAGACTTGCCTCTCGCCAAAAATGTCTATACACCGTTGCATTACATGCTTTACACTAGGTGAACTCCTATAACGATACATCGTTGATGAGCATCCTTCAGATTAATGCCTCACTACTTAAAACATTCAAACGGATCTTACTTTCCCATGGTCACAGCGCTAAGCACCGCAGGTTGAAAGGTAGGAATGAGCATATCACATCGTGTTTGTTTTTGCTTCGTTGCACAACATCGTTATGTATGTAAAACAAGGCAATCCGTTGTTCGTCTTTCTTCGCTGCAAATATATATGAATGTTACAAAATATGGAGGAATACGGAGGAATTTACCAGGTCATTACTATAATTTACAAACAGGAAGTTCCCTCTCGAAATAACAAAAGCAAACGACATCTTTTTTTTCATATACATATTCAGGTCCGTGTGCATCGCCAGGCAGGATGATGGCACTCAACTACCCAGCTCCCATTTATTTGCTGATTTTAATAGAGCCGAAAGGTTGTCGCATGACTAATTGAGCACTACATGAAAAATCTTCTGGCAATTCGAAACTTTTCGGGCGCAATGTGGCTCGGGGGGGGCACTCTGAGAAAAGTCATCTAGGACTAAGCCTAAACAGCAGGGACGAACTCCGGAGAATACGAAAATTGCTTCCGTACACCGGAGTTCCTCTCCTCTTCAAAAGCTTAGTCCTAAAACGGAGCGTTTCCGTGATTTTGACGCGATGTTGCGTGGTGCCCCCCCCCCCCCCCGCGCTACATTGCGCCCTTTTCGGCTTCAGAATGAACCTTGATCGTGATAACAGCTCCCTTCAACGAGTTACACAAACTTCACAAAATCAACACCTGCAAGCTGGAACAAATTTTTCTTGGAACTCACCTATTTTGAAACTTTCTAACCAGGCCTCCACGATTATGTCAATCGACCTCTTGTCTCTGTAATGCATCACCCACAGAGATATCGTTTCGATAGCTTCTTGCGAAAGGCTATGCACCTAGAAAAGATTAAGTTCATTCAGTAAGATGACAATAGTAGGCAACCAAAAGTTTAACCAAGTGATTGTCAAATACAGAAAGATAATGAAAACATACGTCTGTAAATCGACGCATCACTCCTTCAAGAGTAAGTGCTGTCATGATGGACAAATACTGATCACCAGTCACTCAAAAGTAATCTTTCCCCGCTTTCATCAGCCAGTGACGTATCCAACAACTATTACCAACGGTATCCTCTGAAAATCATAACATTCTCTTCATATAGAACAATCAATCAACATATTGATGAGGGTAAGATCAAGCAAAGCCCGCGTCAATAATTAAGCTAGTTTTGAGCAAATTCCATTTAGAAGACGTTTAAGGGAGAACATCGGTCGAAAATAGAAGGATGATTATTTCAAATGAATTCACAATGTCATGCAGTATCTGTATTTCCAACATAAACAGGTGACGTTTATAAGAAAGCGGTCACATCGTAGTTTGGTGTAACGTCGAAGTAAATTGATTGAGTCCCGTTTATCGCTCAATCTTGAGGCCTTCTACAAATGTTTCCGCTGAGAAGCAGCTTCGTATCAGCAGCATCTTTATCGAAGATTTTTGCTTCTCCAAGTAAGACAATCGCCGCCGGTTTTGCAGGTATGGTGCCTACATTAACATAATTAACAAGTGTGAAGCATTGATTATAAACGAATGGATTGAGTGGTTCATAAATGAGCAGGAGACTCTTAACGCTTTAACCGTTAAATATTTATGAAGTAACCAAATAATATAAACCAGCTCGTAATTATTGAGAATCATAAAAATTGAGGGTGCTATCTTAGTTGGGGGGGGCACGCGGCGGCGCGAGCGCTCTGTTCGTCTGCTTCTCCTAAAGGCTTAGTCCCAGGGACAGTTACTATTTCGCCATCACGTGGCAGTTTCAAAATACGCGCCATCGAGGACTAAGCCTTTGGAGAACGAAAGAGCGCCAGCCGCCGCGTGCCCCCCCCCCCCCTACCTAAATCGCACGCAATTGAGGATAATTGCGTGAACTGTAAGGTATCTCAGCCCAAATCGAAAAAAAGGAAATTGTGGACTTCATTGTAAGGAGAAAGACGCCTGAGATCGATTCACGTAGCAGTTTTAGCGGAGTAATCATTTTGTACTCCTACTGACTAGTATAGGGCGCCATTCGTTGCGGGACCCACTGCCTTAACCCGCGGGGATCCCATGCGATCGCGGTTGAATTCGAACATTCCAGCTTCTCACGCATGTCAAGTGACTGCCCTCACCCCCCACCCCCTAGACTGGCGACACTGCCCCTGGCTCACGGATTCCCCGCTCCACATTGAAGGGTTCACTGTAGCGGGAGCGCTCGTATAACTCAGCCCGAGTACAAAAACGATGGTCCCTTTTAGCAGGCGTAACTAACTAGTTGAGGTCCTGCTCACCTGGGTCTCTCGCCGAGACACAGTGTAAACTCGAACATTCCAGCTTTTCACGCATGTCAAGTGACTGCCCCCACCCCCCACCCCCCTAGACTGCCTACACTCCCCCTGGCCCACGGATTTCCGAACATGCCAGGTGAGCAGACTGCCGCGCCGCCGCGTGCCCCCCCCCCCAACTAAGTTAGCACCTTGCAGGTAGAGGATCTTCTCAGCCTATCTATTCAATCTTGCCAAATTCTTCGCCATGGAACGAGCAGTTATACGCGAATAGAGTTTGTTAGGTGTAGAAAATCAACAGTTATCTCTCTTTCTTTAAGGTTCGAACACTAAAAACGGTTGAAACGACGAAACTCGGCAAACTAGTGCACAGTGGTGTAGGTACTCTCTATAGCTGTTGTCTCTATCTTTTGAAGGACGTCTCTTTCTCTCCTTTCAACCTTTTTCTAGTCATTTCGAGACAAATCATGGCAGTAAATTGATTATGGCGTCGCGGCACTCCGTTCGGTTGCTACGTTCGCTTCCGCCCAGCCGTTTGAGCCATTCATAAAATTGCCTCTAGGGCGCGTTCATACTCAACCATTTTAGGAGATTAGGAGAATGGGAAACTGAAAAAGATACTCATAAATGGAACAATATTGAACGGTCAAGTGATCAAAGGGCACTAGGAGATTCGATATAAAATGTGGCGATCATGTCGTAGGGGATGTGGGGGAGGGGCATAAAGTGGGAATCCAATTACTGTGCTTGTGACTGCCTTAGGGAGGGGGAGTGATTCTGGGGGGAAGGGCTGTGAGCATTGCTTTCTCTCTGGCGTTTATCACCACTTAGGTCTTGGTCCTATTGTCACTTACTACGGCCAAAGACATGAGCGCCGAAAATGTTGAGGAGACCAGGAGATTGCTGAACTAGGAAAAGCGCTTCAGGGCCTCAGTCAATCTTCCGTTGTAGTTCAGCGAGAGAGAGGGGGGGGGTGGTATTTTGGTTACAAAGGCGGAATTTGCAATGAAGAGGAAGTTAGTTAAGATGGTAAGTGGTGCACGAAAGAAGAAAAACCAGAAAATGGCCCAGAACCCGAGAAATGGGACCCCTTCCTTGCCCGTTGATTTGCGCATTGATGCGACTCTCATCGGTGCTGCCCTCTTCAACGCTAACGCTCTCTCTCTCTGCTGAACGGCTAGAGACTCAGACACGAGACGACGCGAGAGAGGGGTGGGGCGGGGGGGGAGGGGAGGGAAGGCCA
>MU868589.1:0-10190 GCA_036418205.1 Ostertagia ostertagi
TCCATAACTGAGGCCGTAAGGTATGCTTCCCCCGAATGCTTGCGGGGACGAAAGTCCCTTTAAATTTTTTGTTTTGAACGACACTGTTTCTTTATTCTCAATGCATGTTTACTTTAAGCAACACACATATATTAAATGTAGGCCCTTTATCAGGACAATCCCAGTTGGGACGACAGAGAAAATTTAAAGGGATTTTCGTCCCCTAACCCTTCGGGGGAAGCATAACTTACGGCCCCAGGTGAGCGCGTGTCCATTTTTGCGGACAAACGCATGAATTTTTCGCCTTGCCTTTTCTGCTCGACAGTGGTATTCGAACGGGTACTATAATACATTCCAAACAAAAACCCCAATAAAAAGAAACGAGTTGAGTTGAACAATAAAAAACACATAATTAATGAGATAAACAACGCATACGCTATTTTGATTGCGCTTACTTTGTTAAGCGTACATATCTTCGGGTGCCAAAATCAATTTCAAGGGTACATCAGGGTATTGAAGAACTAAGGTCGTAATCGTCCATCCATGTTTACAGAAATCATTGCATAAATGCAGCACAGATTCAAGTGTTTCCAAATTCGAAAAGAAATCGAGTACATGGCTCATTCCAAAAAGTGAATCCATGTCTAGCACTTGCTTCCTTTTTCTCTTCCACAGCTTAGACATGTAAATTCAATCCACGAATGACAGTAACTGAGTTGCACGTTACTTTGGAGAGAAACACCACCTTCCTCATTTTCAATAGAGAGACTTCCTAAGGCCGACTATCACTCCTACTCCAACTACCGGCTCAGGCAGCATAATGATGCATCTTCTTGGGAAGGAAGAGAAATCCGCAATTCGACTGAACATGCGCTCATCACGAGAATTCGAGAAATAGATAAATAATTGATTACTTAAATAAATAAGTAAATAAACAAACAGATTAGAGGTTCAAAGAAGCCGTCAAAAAATTTAATATATTGAACTTAACCGCACTTGCCCTGATTGAACAGGGTCAGCCAACTCAAATCTTGTCCTTTTTGACTCCAAATCTCCGATTCCCCAAAACGCTGAGTACAAAGCGATCTAACGTGCTTCGTAATAGAGAAGTGGAAAATAAGAAATTGCTAATCTTCCGATCATCAGCTCCCCACCTCCCTCCCCCCACTTCTTTGCAGGGAGCATTTTTGATGAAAGGCCCTTTGCAGCAATGAAGCTGTTCAATTGTTGCTGGCAGACATCGTTGTAAACTTAGCAGCGCTGTTGCTGAGAACATAGTAAAATTCATTTGCCCTGAACAGTTGCTGTGCAGCCTACCGCGCTAACGTACATGAAGGCTTGAACAAGCGACTTCAAGCAGATTATGTCGAAAGGCTGACATGGCGCAGCGGTCAGAGGCGCCGCATAGAACCTGTAGAATAATATCCTCTCATACCAATCGAGCCTTTTGTAATAGCACTCGGAGCGCATTAGTTACGCCAAACAAGTGCTGGAAATGAAAGCATGGACTTAAAGGCAGTGATCACGATGGCTGGAAGACGATGCGAAATGGGCGAAAGGGCGTAAAAAGGCCATTTCATACATTCCCGCCCTCCCCCTTCCCAGCGCGCTAAAAGGTCTGGTCCAACAGTGACATTTAATGACGTCATCAAAACCGCACCGCCCTTCAGCCATCGTGATCACGCCTTTAAGCGCCATATACACCTCCCCCACTCTCCCCTCTCCTCCCAGCTCAATGCGCTTCCCGAAATATAGGTATAGAACTGCCACTCAGATAAGTATTCGAACCCTCTGTAAATCTGGGAATCACTTCGTCTTCCGTCTTCTATGTAATATTAACAGCACAACAGCTTAGGCAGTAGTGTTATCCTGATATTATAAATCGATTCCAGCACATTAACAAAAGTGACTTGCTAGGATTATCGACCTTAGATGGCCTAGTTTTGTTCCACCCATGAACAGTGACTAATGGTAAGTAAACTGGACCGGTTACAAGTCCCGGTTACCGGTACTTCTGGATATTCGACCAGCGACCGCAGTCCTACTAACCTCCCTCCTAATCCAGCGGCGACCTGCCCGAAAGATGTCATAATTTCTTTGCAATCAATCAGATTCTCCAAGTAGAGATGTGATATGATATTTGATTTTATCGATTAGTTTAGCTGGTGTGCTGTCATGTCAATATATGGAAAAAATATGAAATTCTGTCAGGAATTAATCAGATCTGTCCATTCAGAGCGACAAACTAATTAGGGCCGGCGTCCAGTGGCATACATACGTTAGAGATACAAGAACTTTGGAACCATTTTAACTCACCGAGTAGTTATGCAAATTCGTGCTAGCCATAAGGCAAGGTTAAATATCAACTCCCAAAATACAGGGTTCTAAAAAAGACAAAATTGTCCAAAAGGAGAAAAAGTTCAAGCGATCAGTCGCGACCGGATGCGCCACGCATATGACTTCCATTCACGACCTGTGAGATTTGTTTGTTGGATGTTTTGCGGGAATAGCCGATGACCATGAAAATGTTTATGTCCCTACACGAAACCGGTACCTGTAGGACCAGGAGGGATATAAGGCTGAACATGTTCCACCAGCAGAGCATGCAAATGTGCGGTACCTCAATCTTCCCACCCCCACCCCCCCCCTCCTCGTCCACTTTCTCGCCTGCAACTGAGTGCTGGAATTTAATTTCAATCCAGGATGAGCTTGAATACCTAGGGACTGAGTCACTCTCTGATTTACTTATGGATGTTGATCGGGTGTGGTAAAATGGCAAGATGCGGCATCACCAGTTGTTGGGTGGTGGGATCAAATACTGCTCTACCAAGATCTTTCACCTCTCAGAACGGTCAATTGGTGCTAGATTCAATCGGGAGGAATAAAAGGTAATTTGATTAAAACCTGGTTTCCGGTCATCGTGATACAGTTGGAGCGCATTCAGTACCCTCAACGATTCCGAAAGAAAGTTTTCTGCGTGGCGCATTCCAAAAAGATTGATTAAAGTGCAACCTTGATGAAAAATTCATGTGACCGTTGGCCACCAAGCCATCTCCGTTCGCAGTTCATGGAATGGAACCCACCCTAGTTGGACAGTTGTTCCAACCTTTTAGAGTCAAGTGGCCTTACCAGGGCGGTCTGAGACGACGAGAACAACGAATAAGACACTATGGGCCGGTGCGAGCTGGTCCCAATGACATCCATATACGCAATACTTTTCTGAATACACATCGAGTGCATGGCGCATCCAGAAACATGCTATGACTTCTTCTGTCTCGTATGTAATAAACGAATAATCGGATATAGCGAAATATGCGAATAAATAATCATTCTGTTCAAATAGGTCTTTATACGATGTTTTCAATGAACCTATAGTTTATCTTTTCCAATATTTACAATGGCTTTTCAGGCCGATCACCGCCACCACCACCAGCCGTCCCTTCACGGCCGCCAGTTCATCCTGGAATGGCAGGTCCCGGGGGACCTAGAACTGGTGGTCCATCACGACATGATGTTCATCCCGCTATGCGGATGGCCCAGCAACAGGTGAGCATTGATTGGCAAACCACAGAAATTCGCGGTCATCTCAGTAGTCCTTACCTTCTTCTATCAAATTCATCGGAATAATCTTTCTACTCTATCTTATCTCCTAGCTTTTCAATTGTAAAACGTGCAAATGCAGGTCGTCGACGCGAGCGGTCGCGTTGAAGTCTCTAGGACTTACGTGCCAAACTTTTCTGCCATTTCTGCAAGATTTTCTGCAACATTCTGCCAATCTTTCTGCAACATGCCATTCCGCTACTACTTTTTAATAGCCTTATTTCGATGGGCAAAGAAAGTCAATTGCAGTCTCGGCGCGATCCGCGAGTCGCACGTTCCGATAGTGTAGCGTAACTAATATTTTGCTCTGCTTCTCCAAAAAATGTCACGAATTCCTTGTTGAGTGATTTCTTTCAGGCAGCCGAGACGCAATCCAGTGGACGTGGATCGTTCACATGGATGTTGCCTCTTTATACCGTAGGAGTGGTGATATTCCTTCTGTATACCCTGTTTAAGGTAGGTATTTGAGAGTGTTCGCGCTTCCATGAATTAGTTTCAAAAAGAACTTTTCAGACAAAAGGCAAGAAGAAAAGACGATACTCGCTATGGTTCCTTCAGACGAGAGCTCAGATGACGACGACGTGTACAACAGCCGACTCAAAAAGAAAATCGGTCCGTTACAGTTTCCTGAAAGAGGTAGATCCAATAGGTATAAGATCTGGATTTCTGAGTTTGGCGGTTGAGCGCGCGCCACCACCGCCTGTGACAGTGGGCACACTAGAAGAGCATAGTCTCAGAATGTGTGTGTTTCTGGCTACGGCAGCGAGAAGTGTACGAATACGAAATGTGGATAGAATTTTCAGCAATCACAATTGGTAAAAGTACCACTACTAGTGCTGCTACTCATAAAAGTGAATAAGTCTTGATCGAAGGGAATTTTTAACCAAATTTTCAACTTTTTTAGAGGAGAAGGCACGATTTTGGGGCTTTTTCTCTCGGATATCTAAAAATCTTCACTTTTTCGTTCCCCAGCTTTAAGGTTTCCAGAAATATTATCACTGCGAGTTGTCGGATAGCTGATCGTTCCGACGATTGAATAAAGCTCATTCCAGGTAAACGAAAACTACGCAGTCTCCAAGAACGACTGCAACAAACCGAAGAAGCGATGAGTAAAATTCTTGAGCAACTGGAAGCTGTACAAGCAGCTGGAGCCCTTGCTGAGGGTGAACTGGTGAGGATCATTGGTTCATTCATTCTAATCATGAGCCTGATGTGGTCGACATCAATAGCCTTCTTTTGGGATGCGCCACGACTTTGGGTTCCATCAAAATTTAGAAAAATTTTGATGTTGATATTGATTAGTACAATGATTTGTGGGGCAAGCGATGCCAAATACAAGGTCTTTGCTTCCCTCAAACAATTACGCTGAAATGACCACCGCGGGGTTGTGAAAAGTTGGGGCGCATTCATAGCCGATCGTCCGATCGACGGTCGTAACGGTCGCAAAGCGTCGATTACGTATCGACCGTTCAAGCCCAATGATCGATACGCACCCAATGCTATGCGATCGTTACGATCGTCACGATCGGACGACCGACCATGAACGCGCTCTTAGGTAGGCCTAGATGCGACTTGTACCTACTAGAGTGCATACATTGTTCTCCTTTACCTGCCCATTCATCCGTTAAAGGAGGATTATACGATGAAAAGGTAGCTCTTTAGAGGTAAGGGTAAAAGTGGTCAGTGTTGCAAGGATGAAGAAAAAGAAAAGGCTCAGAACCTGAGAAAGGTTCTCCTCGCTCTCTCCTCGCTGGTTTATTTCCGCAATGATGCCACCCTCCTCGGTGCTGCCCTCTTCAACTGAACACTCTCTATGCTAGACGGCTAAAGAGTCAGACAGCTGGGAGGGAGGCGCACCACGCCAATAGCGGGGGGAGGGCCATAGACTGCCGGAGCATACACTTCGCTGCGAACTGCGTCGTCGTCAAAACGCACCCCCAGGGGGGTCCCTGTATACGCCACTTAGTTGGTATGTTTCCCTACTTTGACCCGTCGACTTTTCGTGAATCCATCAGCCTGGTGAACTGCCCCGTTAAATTCTTTAGGCTGCATTAACAGAAAACACATCTCTAGCCAAATAAAGCGAGTCGTGTCAATCGAAAGTAAAAGATGGGGAGAAACCAGAAGCTGCAGTCGAAGTGAACTCGAAAAATGAGCAATACATCAACGACTTAGAAAAAGCCTTGAGAGACTTCAAGGTGAGTCCACTGGCAGGATCCTGTAAATTCGGTCTGTCCATTGGAAAAAAAAAACATTTCGCTGCCCGATTTTTCGGACGCCTAACGAAATGAGAAAACCTTCGTCATCAGAGGGTTCACATCATCAGGAGCGAAAAGAAACGAAACGAGCATGACCCATGAAACTCATCGCAATCGGACGAAGATGAGGATGAGGAAGAGGAGGAGGAGGAGGAGCAGCCGGCTAAGTCATCGAGTAAGAAGGAAAAAAGAACGAAGAAGTCTGAAGAGGACGACAGTGGTGCTTCGGAAGAGGAATCACCGAAGGAGAACCAAAGCAAACAAAAAGTTGATCTCGCTGAGGAGGAAACGGCACCCGTCGAGTCTTCCATTGAATCAAAGGAGACGACGAAGTCAGCAAAGCAGCTACGACGACGACCAAAGAAGGACTAGCCGCTTCAACCTCGACCCCAGCAGAGAGGCAATGACAGCGGGGTTTGGTAAGCGCGTCGAATCCTGGTTTCGTCCATAATTTTGTACATAAAAATTTTGTATCTCACTGAATCTCGTCGGAGCAGCTCGCACATGTGGTTTTCTCTTGGCAATGGCAGTTAGTAGTGCCAGCAACAGCAACAGCAGCAGCAGCTCTTCCTACCATCCTAGTCTTCCCGTTCACATTTCAAGTGCCATGCCCAGCATACTTTAGTCTTTGTTTGATTTTGTCACAATTGTGTCACCGTTTTAGCTTGTCACAAATAAAAGATAACAATTGATTATTTCGCTAAAAATTTTGATTGTTTTAGATCGTTTGACATCTCCCCGCGCTCTGAATTTTTCTTTAGGAGCGCTCATTCTGCTAGGAAGATGGGGGGGAAGAGGCAGGACATTCAAGCGGATAATCCATAACAACGTCGCCAGATCCACCCTCACAGACTTCAAAGGCAATAGTCCCAGCAGAAGGTGGGCGTGGTCGGAAACGGCTGCCGATTCCCACTTCGAGCTGTTCAGCCCCTAGTCAAGAACGTAGGAAGTGTGACTGAACAAAAACTCACCTTGGAAAGCCGCTAGGGAGGGAGCTGAAGTGGGCGTGGTCGGAATCGGCCGAGGGGATTGCAGTCGTTTCCGACCACGCCCACCCTGCTGGGACTGTTGCTTTAAGACTAAGCTTTAGAGATTGGAAGGGATTCCGGAAAAACACTTCAGCAGTTTTTTATCCAGCTGGTTTCAAATGCCCTGTTTTGGATGTCCTCCCTTTACTTCCCCCCCCCTTTTTTTAGGGCATGAGGCCGTTTCAAGCAGATTGACCATGGTTATGTTGCACTGAGTTAGACTGGGTGTGTGACATAATGTCTGATTTCTGCCCATATTGTGTCAGTAAGAGGAATACAATTTTACGGAATAAATTAAACATTTATGTATGAACCAGGGTGGGCTAGGCACGCTTCTCCAGAAGTGAGGAAGAAACTGTCACAGTGAACCACGGCGTAACTGTCGCGCGGTAAATTTGCGCCACCACAAATCGGACCTAATGTCCATCACCGATCAGATGGTCAAATCATCATTCAGCAAATAATTCAGAATTTTTCGTCGAGCTTTTGAGAGAAAATGACCCATTATGCTGAAAGTTGCTTCAGTGTGTTTTCTGGGGATCGAGTTGGTCCCGCTGTGTTCCAAGTTCCAGGGGGAAATCAAGTGCCCAGTTCACTCAAACTACGAACGGTACAGACGGTTGCACTGCTAATCTGGAGTTTGCCGTTTTTCTGCAAAACCCATATGTCTTCCACGATCATTAGCGAACTGTTCGTTCCCATTTCCACAAAGTGCACGTTGCCGATGGGAAGAACTTCCGGGATGGGGCGGAAACATGCCAGTACTGATCTAGATGTGTCGTTCACAAAAACAGCAGATTTGGTCTCAAGGCCCAACAAGCCGGATGTGGACCGGGCAAAGTCTAGACAGATGAAGAAATCTAGCCAATTCAGTTTAAGTTCAAAAAGCAGAAAACAAATGGGGACTTTCTACGCAGACAGTCTCAGGTGACGACAGTGACCACGCCTTTGTAAGCGCATGTCTTAGTGAGGCTTGGCGATGCTACCTGATCAGGGGTAAGGAGCCCTCCCCCAGGAGAATGTTTACAACCCCGTGAGTGATGGGGGAAATCAACATCATCAAGGTAGACAAAAGGGATCAAAAGGCATGGGCAGACATATTGCTATATATAGCTGTCGCAGAAGGTGGTTCATTTTTGATGGCTGTAGCTAGCCAAGAATCAGACTCATCAAGGGTTTCAAAACGGTACACTTAAATGAAGCGATTACGATAAACACGGAGCGTGTCGGAAAGTATATGCGCCACACGAGGTAGTAGCTTCACATCCAAGGAAGCGAGTTGTGGCGGTTTACGACGAGATCTGCGCTGACTACTGAGCAGTACTTGAAACCGCCACGCTCCCTAAGCGCTCCACCCACTAGTTTAGTTGGTGATTTGGACGAGCTGTGTTGCCAGCAGCGGCACAACTGGAGCACCATGACTTGAGCATGTATTGGCATGGTGCCACCAAACGCGTTGCGGTAAACTCGTCCATATGTCCGTTGTCTGAGCCGTTGCCCTTCTATGGCGAAACCAAACTAGGTGCACTCAAATAGAAACATGAATAGATCCAAGACTTGAAGAAGATCTCAACCAGAAAACACCAAACGAATGATGGCTGTGAACAAGTCCCACAGCTTTTGCGTTTTCTTGACGAATTTCTCTGCTTTTTCGCCACTGGTGTACCATCGAGACCCCCACGTCCCGTCCAAACCCCATGCAGAACCTATCGTAATCGCTGCCTTTGAAATAAAAGCAAATATTTTTTGAACATTATTTCTCAGACGGAGCCTTAAAAAAAGGAAGAGCCGCGCGGGCAATGTTCGTTTTATCTGTAATTCCTTCCCGCTCCTAAGCTTGGTCCTAAGGGATGCTCCCATCTTCCTGCTAGAGGGCCGAAAATCCCTTCAGTTCATTTTCATTTTCTAACCAGTATTGCCCGTCCTAATAAAGGACGTATATGAAAGGCATTTTAATATGTGGACAAAGGTAAAAATGAGCTCAAAGGAACTGTTAAAAAAAGAACAAAGTTTGAGATATTATTCCCTTCCTTCTTGAGGCAGGTGGTACATAGCCCAAAGAATGAGGGTAAACCCAAAAAAAATCGTGGCATTCAGAAACATTTCGATTTCCTGAAAACTTCCGGAAGCCAAAAAACAAGAAGTTTGTGAACGAATCGAATTTATGACCTTTACGTTTTAGAGTAGCACGATTACCATTTATTACCTTACAAGTACATTTACAATCCACAGGCAATAATCAGCTCATTTCTTTAAACGAAAACATTCGCGAACATAGACAATCGATAGCAAAATAGACTGATTGAGCAAATCAAGTTATTATTAATTAGAACATTAAATAAAACATTTGTTTCTTTGTGTGTGAAGCGAATTTTCATACAAAATCTTACTAAATAGTTAGATCCTTGAGAGTTACGAAAGCTCGCCTGCGAACTATTCAGCTAGGCCAAACGACGATTTATCGCGCTTTAGCATATCTCAAACATCAAACAATGCTATTCAAAATGAAAATATTCAGAAAAATTACAATCGATCAAAATCCCAGAGAGATCAGATGAGCTCGTATTAAACCGGTGACTAAACAAGGTCGATTCACTTGGCTCGACTGCTGCCAAGAATTCGCTGATTTCTGTTCACATGACAGAAATTCAGTGAGAAAGTGAAAAAAGAAGTCATGACCTTGTATACCATGTCATCTACCAAACCTGACCCCGGACAGAGATTCACGAAAAGCCCGGAAGAGCCGGCAAAAGCAACTTCATTCACAGCCTCTCGTTGTAAATCTCAGTTCGGGTTCAGTCTGAGGAAAAAAATAAGGTCTACTCCAAGAAGAGGGGGCATTTTGGTGCAAAGCACTCAACAGTTCCTATACCGCTACCACGATATTCTCTCACATAACGGTTTACACACTGACGACAGCATGAGGCGCATGCGCGTCAAATGTCACGCGGATGAGACCCGCTTTGCTCCATTTATCTGGTATTTTTCACGCTCTCAAACCGTGCCCTTACATTATCGGATCCAGAAACAGTACAGTTATTACCAGTAACGGAATAATTGAAGGGGGAACTGTTGATCACGAAAAATAATGGGAAAAGATGCCAAGACACGCGCACAATGGTCCGTCGTCAATGCGTACAAAGACTGCTGATACCCACCCAGTCCTCTTTTTGCACAATCAAAGTGGTTTTCCTATGCCAAAGTTTCCTTCTTCTGCAAAATTGGGCTCACTGAAGTCCACACGAAGTAGTGCACCAAAATACCTCCTTTTACGGAAAATGACCCAAAAACTATTCTAAACTGCTAAGCCCTGTTTCGGTGGTGT
>MU868589.1:16493-41080 GCA_036418205.1 Ostertagia ostertagi
GCAAATGCGAATTTCGATGATAAAAAAGAAGCTTACAAAGATGAACCACCACATAACTCAAAGCAAAATCACTCACTTCTTACAAAGTCCATTCGCAGGCGCCTCCACAACATCGTTAATACTTGACGAAGTGCTGAAGGCTGACGAGTTCGTCATCATTTCCATTCTCCTTGAGAAATTTTCATGAATTCCATGGTGACCTATGAAGTGTTTACATATCAAGAAGCCAACCAACCTCAACGGTGTCTCCTCAACCTTTTTCGCAGAGACATCTGGAGCATTCAAGTCCATGTAAGTAGGTTTTTTGGCCACTTGATCCTCGGGATCACTCTGAAATTCTCCACTCGAACAAGCTACCCGAGTCGTTGTTTTGTTTGAAAAAAGGATAGGCGACTCATGTGTTGGGCAACCGCCCAAAGAGTGGCAAGCTTACGGCCAGCCGTTTTGTGTTGCTTACAGTACGGAGCATTCTTTTTTATCATCCAAGTATTGGGAGAAAAAATATTATGATACTTTAAAATAGTAGCTTTACACTGAAACAAAAACACATACGACAGCCATACCTCGGCTTTTCTCTTCTCGGGCTTCCTCTCCGACGTCTCAACAGGCGTAGATTCTGCTGAGGCCGAGCTGGACGCCTTCTCCGACACGACATCATCAGCGCTTCGCTCGGCTTCCTTACGTTTACGATACTTTATATGCCATTCCAGGAGGCTGTCAAAGCGTTCTTTTTCGAAATCCAGTGCAGCCTGGTTGGCCAACTCCGTCCTGCAAAAAAAAACAATGGCCTGAATAGAGCTATGATGAATGTGAGCAGGCAGGCAGGCAGGAGGAGGAGACTCCTCCTCCTCCTCACTGCACTGATGACGACATGTGACGCACGTAAAAAACACAAAATCTTTGCCAGCAGTTTCCGACGGCGACGTTGCTTCTTGAGATGACGGTACTGAACGAGCTAACGCTGGTGATGGATGGCATGGCGAGCTCAGCTGGAAAAGACAATGCTGTATTTGACAATCAAAAAGCTCCAAAAAAGCTAAGCTGCCTGAATCTACGTGAAGTCAAAAAGCCCGAAAAATCCTGCAGTTTCAAAACGAGTCAGCAAAGGATTCTTCACTTGTGCTCACTCACAAAAAGTTCAAACAAGCACATGACTCAGTGTAACTCTGTTGCTTCCTGGTAATCCCAAGATATTTGCACCCGTGAAAAATGCAAAAAGACATGGAATCGGGCGAACAGTTAACTCCAGCAGAGTTAGACCCCACATCACTCCTAGAATATAAAGACCCAAAATAAAAGGAGCCGTAGCGCTCCAAGTAAACCAGTATCAGAAAACACAGTGTCCTCGACTTGATCATAACACTATTTTGAATGAAGCTGGTTCACTTGGTACAAACGTCGTAAAGTAGCATGGCACATGAAAACCTCGGAGCATGTAGAATAAGCAAGCTCTCCCACTCTATGGTTACTTAGTTACTGATTAACTTGACTAGAAGCCTGCCAAATACAGCTATGCGCAAGAAAATTTTGAAAGAAATCAAATGCGTGGCGCATACCGGGAATCATCACTAATTACTTTACACTTATTCTACCGCGATGCGAAGAAGATGATTAACTTACTGGCAATGGCGTCTCATTGGCAGTGCTGGTTGATGGCTGCGCTTCGCATTTTACATTCGCGTAGGGCGAAAAGTTTGACATTATTGTTGCAATTGTGATAGAATAATAAATAAATCTGCAGAAAGATGGAATTGCCCAGCTCAACGATCACGAAATTTGCATATCAGCTGCTACCTGGAATGACAGATTTAAATTTCAGACCATGTGATACTCTAAAGAACGATTTAATGAATAGCGCAGTAGATACAAGTTCAAGAACGAAGATTCGAAGCCAAGTAGTGGAGGAACGTTAGGAAGAAATAACTGAAAAACCAAAGTAAGGTTACGTATTACAGTTGAGAAGCAGTTAATGGATTTATCCGAAAGAACGCTTGGGAGGCGGCGGATACGCAATCAATCACAACACCATGAGTCGCGGTGAAATTGTAAAGAACGAGAGCTGAGAGAGGTTCTAGGAGGCCAATTGTCTTACGAATTCAATTGCCAGCTGCTTGCAAGAATTTTCACTATCGATTATCAGTCAATCAAGTCAGTCAGTACGAAACCATGAAAGCCAACTTCTTCGGCGTTTTTAACTCGAAGTGGCAAAGACCCAATAAAATAAATGTCATATTGTCCCCCATGTCGGGAATAGACGAGGCGCTCTCGCGGCCAGCCAAGTGCTTACATTATTACAACCAAGTTCGCGCGGCACCGTCGCTTTATGACTTCCCAGCAATCGGTCGCTGATAAACCAAACGAATAGCTGCGAATTGCTTTCACTCAACACTTCTATGAACATAATGTTACTGAATGTACTGCCAGTAAAACTGGCCGACCGCCCAGTGACTAATCGTCATCACTTATAAATCGAAGACTACCATGAATGAACTTACTAAGGAGAACCCATTTTATTAGAACAAAGCTTTCATTAGACATCGAGAAAAGGAAACATGAAGAAAAAGGTGAGACTAAAAAAATAACATTTGCAAGGTTTCAAAATTGTAAAGATCGAAAAAATCTGGTTGTTTTCCGTAAAAACCCATTTCTATACACTGTAAACTCATTTGAAGTCTTAAAAGGTGAATGAAGGATAACCTCATTACTTGAAGGCAGCCTTTCTGCAATTATATCGTCGACTAAAAGACACCAAATGGTCCTTATGTTTGCCAGAGAACCAGAACTTCATTCCCAAGGCCGTTGAGATGAGGCTATCTTTCTTCAGTAGGTTTGCTGAAAGTAGTCACGCAGATGCCATCGCATTCAAGATGAGGTTTTCAGCTACTGACAAGCTGAGAAAGTGAATTCTCAGCCATGTGAGCCTTATGTTTTGGAGCGAAGTGGGCTTGCCATATGGAAATTTGACGACAGCCCTCGTCTCTGAAACCAGGGGTGGAGCCCGCTCCGAGTTCAAATATCACTGGTTCAAAATTTACATTACTTATCGTAGTTATCTTGGGCATGCCACAAACTCAGGTCATGGTGCCACCTCTCAAACACGGGAGCAACAAGTACAGTTCGGCGGCAGCTGAAACCTTGTTACACTGTAATCTTGAAGAAAGAGATAGAGAAATTAACAAAACAGCCTCGTTACAATACGCATCAAGTGAACTAATTATGGACGAAAAAACGAAACATTCCAAAACTACTATTCAGAAAAAAAATTCACGACAAATGTATAGGCAGAAAGGAAGCAAAGACTAAGTATGTTAAAGAACTACAAAAATAGGACTGCCGTAACGCCATTTCCATTTCCATATGAAACAGATGCAACATTGCTCTGACGCTCTCACTGTTGCCAATTCTAGCATTTAGATTGATTGATTTATAAGGGTTTGCAAGAATTGATTCTACAATGCGCTTTTAAAATTCAACAGCCATTGAGCATAGGGTCATGTTCCTCGCCATGCGATTATTGCCACATCAGAAACTGATTTTCCGACTTCTAACAAGGGAGGTCTTTCAGGGCAAGCCGCGCTTTTTGGAAACGGTTTTTGCATATTGTAGGGACGCATGTATGGACCACAAAACCATGTTTCGTTTTCGCTGAACGGTTTTAGTAGTACCAAAAAAGTGGTGAATATACCCTTGATGGTTCGATCCCCCGCGGCGACTAAATTTTGCAATCAAGGTTGGCGGCCACTTGTTGGCTTCAAAATGGTCCTGACGATGAATTGACATCTGATTTTGATATTTAGCGCGATTTGGCACCAAACCGTAGGCGCCAACCCAAATGCAAAATTTAGTCGCCACGGGGGATCGAACCCTTAACAGTACCTTATGCTTCTTTTTTGGTACTGCTATAACCGTTCAGCGAAAATGAAACATGGTTTTGTGTTCCCTACATGCGTCCCTACAATATGCACAAACCGTTTTGAAAAAGCGCGGCTTGCCCTGAAAGACCCTCCTTGTAAGGGATTCAAATGTCATGGATACTGTATAAAAAAGAAGTAGAAAAAATTAGACAGAGGAAATATAAACTTTAGTAATGATCCTATATTCCAATATTTCCTTAGCTCTATTCTCCAATTCTTTCCCCTCGAATTTGCAATTTGCGAACCATGCAGCATCCTTCACCCTATAACCTATCGCATTGTTTTAAGACGCGACAGCAATAAATAATGCCCAGGAAGTCTTAACGCTGCGTTTTTGGGTAACGAACCACACGACCACCGCAGAAGTAAGTTGCGATGAAGGGACGACTGACGTAGGCAATCACTTCCTTAACGGTGGACACCGACAAACGCCATAGGAGATAACAAGAAAACCAGATGAAACATAGCCTTCGTGTTGAGCGGCCGAATCACCGGAATGAAAAGACGAAATGAGAACGCGACTTCATAGGAGCCGAAGCGGTCGCTCCATCAACAAAAAACTATTCGAATACAACGCGCAGAACGAGGGGTGAAAAAGAAACTCAATCGGAGAAACCTACGGGGCGATCGCCGTACGAGATATACGGGATGGGGAGGAAAACGATGGTGCACTCGTTACGAGACGGTTGTGACTCGAATACGAACGTAAAATTGGGTAAAAATAGGACAAGACGCATACAGCGAATTCCGTATTGAGTCTCTCAAGCAACGAAATATGCAAAAATGAATGCCACGAACCAGATCAATAACCATGTGATCAACGAAAAACAGCATTACACAACTATAGCGAAAGCAAAAAATGGAGAAAAGAGGAAAATAAATGAAAAACTACTGGCGTCACACCAGGGAAAATGAACTGTAAAAGAAAATCAATTTCTCTGAGAAACTTTGTCGGAACCTGCCTGGCGTACAAATTTCGACTGTGAACAATCGAAGAGATAGACGTGTGTGCAGTCACTTAGCAATGTCACTCGGCACGCGGCTACAAATGGCCTTCGAGAACACCCGAACCACACACGCACACACCCTAGACGACTGAAAAGATAAGCGCAAGTCGCAGCGACGGCCACCAGCAATGACGGCGAAAACCCTCCTGATGAGGAGGAAACACCTGATGGCATTGAACGATTTGGGCGTAGTGTGACCAACGCTTGACGAATAAAAACTGAAGCGCAAACAACTCGGGCGAATATGGAGTGTTAATTTCCTAGAAACGAACAAATTTACAAAATGATTATTACAGTTTGCTGATATTCAACTGCAGTAAGCAGAAACAAATCCATTCAGCACGACAGCGATATAACGTCATTTACTGATATCGAACAGTAACAAAAAATTGATAACATAACAAATATATACCTTTCACTTTTGTCGCCTAGATTTCACCAAGAGAAACTCTTTCCATGGTGAGAAATGACCTCTAAACGTCAAGGTACTTTCTCGCGCTACAATGAAACCTATTGCATGTTCTTCTCAGTCTCTTTCACTGCGTCATACAATATCTGAGCAACATCGCATACAAGTCTATCTTGCAAAAGATCGCCTATCAGTTGAACTCCAATCGGAAGGTTGTCCGCACTGGATCCACATGGAACCGAGATAGCGGGCAGTCCTACAAAAAATTACATTACTACATTTATTTTCGTAAATAAAAGGATAAGGGAAAAAACATCAGGCGTCAATCGAATCTTTTAGGGATGCACCATGGAGTCGCTAGCGCCCACAATTATCCGCCACTTCAAGTGTTTCGGTTCGAAACGCATCGCTAGAGTTGATCTTCCACATTAAGAAAGAAAGCGGGAGAAAGGAACTCCAGTATTAGCTCGAAATTAGCATCCAAAATTTACTGAGCTCGGTTTATGATAGTGCTGAGGAGAGGGAAAGAAAATGCTGTACAAGAAAAGAATGGACAAAAAAGTGTTCGGTATAATCAGGCCAGTTGCGTTGCGTCGCTGCCACTGTCTTTCAGTGTAAATTGAAGAAGCATTGAATACGTAGCTCGCATGTGCAGTACATATGTCAGCCAATGTTAAGTGGCTATTTTTAATTTATTGGAACAAAGTCTTTTAATTGACCTGTGAATGGCTTTAGGCATGGGTGGTGCTTCCATGGATCACGATACCTCTTGCAGGAGGCCATACACTATCGCCAAAATCTTGTGGTGGTCATACCATTCCACCAATTTGTATGAAGGTTACAATGTACGATATAAACACCTGCATCATAGAAAATGATCTTCTTAACTTGGGGGGGGTGATGACCTGCGAAATTCCGCGAAAGTCAGGCCTCCAACCAAAAATGCAGGATAAATTTCACATCGGCGGCGACGAGACAGAAATGGCCAGAAATACTAGCATCCACGGTCAAATATTTTCCAAAATCTGTTCCAATTGACGGGAAGGCCGTCAATACGTATACACTGCGTTTCATAAATATAGGTCCACCCTAAATTTTTGCTATTCCAAAGTTGCTGCGCATTTTTGGGAAATGCCGCTATTACCAATAGTTTCCCCATAAGGAAAAACCTTGATACTCGATTTTTGGAGAAATCTTGATTAAGAATAATTAAAATATCTTTTTTAGAGCGTATTTTCACCGTTTCGCGAATATGACTACAGATCACTTTTCGAGAGATTTTATTATAGCAAAAAAACGTCACAAATTTTCAACAATGGGATGGTCCTCCCATAGTCATAAGGAACACAATAATAATACGTTTTGGAATGCTGGTAATCAAATTAGCTATTACAGTAGGATCGAAATTTGTCTGTGCGCTGATGATCGACGTTTTCAGCTCTTCGGTTGTTCCATTTTGCTTTTCTCTGCTGTGGAACTTTATAGCAATTAAGGCCTTATGATTCTCTATTGGAATCTGATTCAGCTAACATGTTGGCCACCAGGTAACTGCCATATTTTTTCCCACAATTCCATCTGGCGTGGAAGGACCGGCATGGACAGCCGCGTTATCGTGCGTAAAAATCATAGGTTCGAGGAAGCGAAAAAGTCCGCTCAGATTTTAACACGTTCCCAATGGATCCTCTGAAAGGGAAAGAACACAGCCTCGTAGGCGGTTCGTCGGTTTCAAGAAGAGCCTCCAATCATTAAGGCCCTTGCAACACACAAAACCATCTACGATTTCCACGGAACCCTCCCGTACGCTTTTTTTCTATCAGATCCACCTAGAATAAACTTTTTCACGTCGATCTCAGATCACCTGTAGCACGAAACAAGGAGCTAGAGTCCAAGATCGCGAAGGGTCTGAACAGCCAAACCTTCGTTCATAAAGTTGCGCCCTTTTCCACGCTGAAATGGAGACGTGCGATCTTGAAGCGCTCAAATAATCTTGGAACGCTCTTCATCAATCCGCTGAAGATGTATTGCTTCGCTGACGTACACACCACACGGTGGTTTTGCTCACGGAAGGCCGTATTTCAGCACGAACTTTGTTCGGACCCCTTACACAATTCGAGAGAAAACGCCCAGTTCCTCCTAAATCTTGAAGGAAACGCGGTCTTCATTTACCTAAGCTACTCTTCTCCCCGCACTGACCAGGATTTCGCACTTAGTTGCTTAGGTCGTAGGAGCCGGCCGGCTTGGGAGGAAATTTTGCTCCTTTGCCATCCCACTTCAGTAAGTGCTCTGGCTTGAGCTTGTTACTGGGAAGAGAGGCGAGTAACACGAGGTACGGTAAACTCGATGTCGACTGAGCTCAGATATATCCCCGCTTCCCTTATTTCCTTCACTGATCACGAGAAATGGGAACTTTTTATGAGTAGCCCGATATTCACGAAACGGTGAAAATTCGTTCAGAAAAAGTTAATTGGGTTACTTGAGGGAGGAACTTTGTCAGAAAAACACTGTGAGGGTTTTCCATGACGAGGAATCTAATGGTGATAGCAGCATTTCCAAAAAATGCACAGCAACTTTGGAGTAGCAAAAATTTAGGGTGGACCTATAATTATGAAACGCAGTGTATGTGAGATAAGTTGTGAGTGAAAATAGCTTCTGCGCTCAAAACGAAACGCCACAGCCAAGTTTGGTCATTTGAATCACACAACTTTATTGATGAAATTCTCCTAGTACATGGAGAGAATTTGGGCTGAATTTGACAGTCCCTAGGAACCCATTCGTAGTACGATATCTTCCTATGCCTATTTCGCTACCAGCGCTGGAAACATTTCTATTAATAAGACGTAAGTCGTCAGAAACTACTCGATTGATAGAAATTCAGGATAGCTGCCAGTATTCTAGCTGTATCAGCTACTGGTTAGCCTTGTTTCCATGCGAGGAACTATCGGCGAAGTAAAAGTGGCGGTCCAGAAGGCATCGATATAGCGTCAATAACCCATGAGTACCTAATCCTAAATCCTAATTAGAATGTGATCACACTCTTGTTAACCAGTAAGAAACGCTAGGCTCATTGAGAAAACTTTTTTTGCTAATGATGTCTTGATAACTGGGAAATAGCGACCAACCAGCAAGATTAGCAGGTTGTGTGTAAAAATCATCGTGATCCTCCCTCTTGTAGAAACCTTTGTAGTGATCCGAGAAACGAGGAGCAGCTCCCGTCGCGGTAGGCGTTAACAGCAAATCTACCCTTTTCAAAACATCGTACATCTCTGACGCAATAACTTTGCGAACTTTCAGTGCGTGATCGTAGAATTCCTTTCGATGCCTAAATTATTAGCACTTCAATAAAAACAAAAAGGAGGCGAAGAAATGTGACTTGTGGAAAAAGAAACAATACTACTCTCAATTCTCTTTTACGGTGTTGGTAATAAATATAGTGCACTCACGCAGCGAAAGAAGATTAGTAATTATCTACAAAACACAGCGCATTAGGGGAAATCGAAAGTTTACGAAGGAAAATGGGATTTGAGAAACTCGGAGAATTCGAAAAATGTTGAAAAAAAGAGATGTAACAAGAGCTTTTTGGAAATGAAGTAGTTATCACTTCGAAACTCACTCTCGCATAAGGAAGTAGTTTCCAGCCATGATTCTTGCTTTGACGACACTATTCAGCGCTTCAGTTCGCGTAGACGCATATAAATTGAAAGTCGACGTTTCATTGTCAGAGCGATGGCCAAAGCCAATACCAACGTAGCTGAACTCAAGAGTATGGTGAAGATTCTAGTTTTGCCATACACTCTGAGTCATGGTTTCACTAACGAATTTATGCTCCTTACAAGACTTCTCTTTCCAAACTATGCCCCTAATTCTGCGATTCAGTCAAGTAAAAACGAAAGAGTGAAATCATCAAGCAGTGCATCGGTGACATGACTAGTACACTGACGAAAGACGTGCTTAGTACACTGAGACAACAGAAGAATGAGCAAGTTCCAAAAGGAATGAAGGTGTTCAAACATTTGAAAAACAGAGTAGCTTTTACTCACCGAGCCATGTTAGAAACTATATCTGCTGCAGAAAGGACTTGATAGCACAGCAAAGAGTATTTTGTGTGGGGCAAGGAAACTTCTTCTATAGTAGCACCTTGCTGTTGCAACACATTGGCTGCATGGTTCCAAACTTCCCATGCCTCATCCGATAGGAACTCATTATAATACTCCTAAATGTTGAGAGCAGTTCAACAAAAAAGAAAAAAAATAATAGCAGAACCTTTCCTTTAGACGTCTAAAAAATTTTAGACTACTTCAATGCTCCCGCTGAAGTTAAGAGTTATCAGAGGGACAGAGACAGCCGGTGCAGAAATCATTCACTTTGTCCACATTCAACGCTGGATAAGCCACGCTTCGATTTGATCGAACCGAATATTTACACTTCACTAGTCACGTCACACTTCAAGCGATCACCACTTTTCATAATGGCCTCTCAAATGCCCAGTACAACAACAATATATTCTGCTGGGTGAACGCGATGCACGTCTGAGACCTACAAAATCACTGACCTTTCCAGCTTCACATACGGTTCTTCTTAGGTCTGCCCATGCTCAGGAATCAGAGTGGTCAACGGTTAGATGATCAGTTGAAAAGGCCTTTCGGCTCTCCAGTCTCAGTTTTCAGGTTTACAGAACACTGTGCAGCGATCACCAGGCGAGCAACCGTTCATGTGATTATGCCGTAATCTGAGATTTAGGAGAGGCCTTAACTGAACGAAACGAGGTATAGTCATAGGACAACAGGTAGATTACTTTTCCTGTGAAGTTCGGAATTTTGGTGATATTCGGGAAAATATTTGAAAATTGTGGAAAAAAAACCGTTGTTTTGTCAGTTATCAATGTATCAACGGAAACAACACTTATATGTACCGCTTCCCCCGCTTGACGCACTTTTAGAGCTTTGGGGGCGGACAGGTGCAATAACACTATCGACCCATTGACACGATCGACCACTGGAGGATGGAAGATTGTGGGGGGAGGGGGGGCCAGTGCGTGAATGGCTGAAACTGGCACGTCACGCTTGATCCTGCCAACACTCAGGGTCTACCGGAGCCCTGAGGCTGGCCAACGCCAACAGCTCCACGACGACCTGATTGCAGTACCGATTCAGCGTTCACTTCAGCAACAGACCTCACAAACAAGAGATCGGGGCCCGCTTACTCAAAAGTATTCGAGCCCTAGGCTCGCCCACTTTTCAAGAGTCGGCAGGTAGCTGTAGTCGCGTCGAAGCTGGTGGCTTTCGTCGGCGGTGGCAGGAGTCTCTAAAGTCTGTGTCCCAGTACTTCTACTAGGCGTACCTCATTGTTTTCATTCTCATTGTAGAAAAATACGTAAGCGTGATTCAGTCAAGCAATTCCGATAAACTCCCTTGAGCTTTATCAAAAAGAGAGGGCCCCATAATTTTGAGACGGTGAAAACCATGGGCATAAGTATGCTTCTGCCTTAGGAAAACATTCCAGTGAGAAATTAGTTTCTGAAAATTTACCTCGTCTCTAAACCAACCTATTGATATGCGTCATGAGCAAGACGACTTTTTCGCCATCCCCCCCCCCCGCGCATTTCATAAGTGGCAGGCCGTACAAAGAACAAGTAGGCTCCAGAAAGCAATCAGTTCCTACCATTTCTCCTCTCCACATTGCTGAGAAAGGATACTTTCGGAAGCTATTTTCCGCTAACTGCAATTTTTGCCTCCTCTTTTTTGTTATTCGTTTTTTTTTCTATTCCTGGAGTGATCCTCCTTGCATTTATGCCGCTCTCTTAATTTATTTATTCAAATCTCTTTTATGTCTGGAACCGGTACGCTGGTTCAGACACAAATGAATAAATGAATAAAAAAAAGTATGGAAAAAATGGGAGAAAGCGTGAATTAAGCAAATAAAGGGACAGCACTTCAGGCGAGAAAAGAGAAGGTAAAGTAGTTAAAACCAGAGGTACCTTTGGTATTCCGATCCGTAAGCCTTTAACGTTGGATATCCGACTCTTCAAGGGCAACTCAACGCTAGTAGAGTCATGCTGGTCAGTGCCAGTCATCCTTTCTGAAGAAGGAAATGAAGAAGCTGATCAACGTCGAGGACATTAGTAAATCTTCAAATTTACATTTAACGACCTAAAGGGGGATTCCACGACAAGGTCGGAGGTCGAAGAAAGGGAAATTTACCAAGAGGAAAGACAGGCAGATCCCCTGAGATTGTGAGCCGACACGAAATTGGCGTCAACTAAATAGATGTCAACGGGCAGAAAGACCGTCCCCACGATCTAGCATGGTCGTCCTCGCGCCGCTATCGCCGCGGCACGCCCACGGGCCCCTTGCGCCAGGGCCTTTGGCCGTGAGAGAGGGAGAGAGCGTTAGGAATGAAGAGGGCAGCTCCGATGATAGTCGCACCAATGTAGATATCAAGGGTCAAAGTGCCATGATTCTCGGGTTTCGAGGCCATTTCTCATATTTTTTCTAAACCACTGACCACCTCTACCATGATTTCTAATGAGCTGCCTTTTCTCGTAAACTTCGTCTTTAAAGGTCAACATACCAAGAAATGTCCAGCACTGTTCGGCAGTTTTGCAAATGATGGATGGAGCATCCATGGAGTTCACCTATAAATGCTCGAGACTGGAAACTTGAGAAAACTAGATAAATGAAATAGAAAAATATGGTTCAAAATGAATGTTACCAGTGGAACAAGGCCATGACGAGAAAGTACTCCATAGCTTGGTTTGAGACCGAATAATCCATTGAAAGCAGCAGGATTTCTCGATGAACCACCGGTATCCGAACCAAGGCCCCTTAAATGAAAATTTTGAGGAAACCACAAATTGATTAAACTCTTGAAGGTTTTCTTACTTTACTCAGCCTATAATTAGGGCCAAAAAGCTGATAAGCACAGAAAATCTCATTTTTGGGCTGATTCTCAGTTGATTTAAGTCTTCAAAATAAAAAAAAAAATCCAAACGCAAACTCAACAAAACTTACATGTCAGCCATTCCTAACTGAACAGCTACTGCTGAGCCACTAGACGAACCTCCAGGCACTATCAATCGGTCTCCACGTTTTCCTCAAATAGCGACATTTATTGCGAGAAAACGATGCAGTAAAGAGAATAATGCCACTGTTCTGCAAATGCAGGAAGGCATAAGTGACAAACAGGATTCAAAAAACAACTTTATAGCTTAACAATCTTCATAATCATATGAACTCGCGCAGATTTTATGAAGCAGTTTCAGAAAAGACTTTTGATAAGAACTATTCAGTTGAATAACATCACTCACGACCATTTGATGGAACCCAAGAACCATTTAGTAAGCAGCACGGTCAGAATTACATTTCAGAAACTAGTTACAAAACACTCAAAATGGACCCTAATCAACGAAAAAGGGCAAGTGGATGAAACAGTGAGCAACCAAATAGAAAGAAGGAAGGTCTTGAAAATTACGCATAATCTGTGGATTCACACTAAGGAAGTGAAGCACATAGTCTTCGTATAGCAATGATAGTACCCTGCACTAATTCCTGGCATTCTTCTTGCTACTCAATTTATGAACTTCAATGCAAGCTGTCTAGAGCTTTTCTTTACTACTTGGTTTCAGTTCAGTATCAAATTTGATTGGAGGATATAGACATGGTTAGCATGAAACAGCCTTCCTAGCATTCCACGGAAGTGCTCGACGACACCGCTACCCCTTCGAGAATAAAGAAACGGGTGTCTTAAATTGATGAACAACGTGACAAAGCTTAAATCGCTATAATGAATTTTTGGAAGAAAGACAATTGCTTATAAACCAAACATAAAAACACTAACCGTGAGACCACTTTTGACAGGTCCGAAGTGACCAAGAGCGCTAGACGTTCCCATACAGAACTCATCCATGTTTGCTTTTCCGATAACACATCCTCCTATACAACTACAAATAGAAGAAATCTTTTAATGAAGTTAACTTCGACGCAAAAAAAGACCATCAAAAGGAAGTCAGACTGACCTTATTGAATCTTTTAGTCTTTGAAACCACTGTTGCTGTATACGGTGGAATGTAGTTCTCCAGCATTTGAGAAGCACATGTCATAGGATAATCAGCGACCCTGGAAAACGAAGATGGTTTTTAAGTCTGAAACCGTCATTTCATAACCTATTTCAAGAAAAAATTCAAAAAGATTATTCGAATAAAACTGAAATGAAGCTGAGAAAGAACATAAAAGGATAATATGGATATAATGAACGATTCATTGATTCGTTTGAAAGCATCGTCTCCTATCAACTTCTGAGGCTATGGGCTGTGGAATACAATCTAGAACCACGCTAAAAATTTGATTTAATGATCCAGAGGAGGACTATTATGACTGTAGAATAAACTTCGCGAAGTTAATAATGAGCCTGGGCTATAAAGGACATGGTTGGGTGAATGGCATTTTTGAATCGACGTCGGAGCGAGCATCGCATCTAGCCCATAAAAAAGGGGGTAGAGAAACTGCTAAACTAACAGAATATGCACCACTGAAAGGTTTTGTGGAGTGAAAGTTCCCCTTTGAAATCGACGGTTAACATAATCGCATGCCAAGAAATCAACGCATGAGGTAAATTTTTTCCGAATTGAAAAACAACATTATTTAACGATGTATTCAAGGTATTTATACCACTTACGCGAAGCAATCTTTTATGACGACAGGTACAGGAGTGAGGCCTTTTTCAATGGCCGATTTAGCCTGAGAACGGGCCAGCTCGAAAGTTTCCGTAATTAAGGCATTATATTTCCGACATCTAATTGCACACTCTATCGCAGCCTCGATTCGCTGCATAGAAGAAAAGCGAGTCTAAAATAAGAATAGTGCCATTAAAAAATTTGAAGATAAATTTTCGAGTGGAGAACGAGAAAGCACGTGGAAAAGGAGAAGCCAGCAGCAAAAACAAATCTTACATAGGACGCTCAATGTCTGAAGGTCCCGAAAGCGAATGTCACAATGTCGATCTATAGCCGCATTAAACAGAATGTCTCCTGCAGCCCTTGCTGGGTGCATCCCACGGGACGCCAAGAGAACACACCAGGACGACTGCCAGCGCTCCCGGCATTTCCCCACAACGGCCACGCACAAAAAAAGCTACCAAGCTTGGGTTCTATCAGTGGTAAATGCGAAATGAGTGGTAGCCCTCGATAGATGCGATGGTTAACGACAGGCCAATTCATGCAAGTTATTCCATATCAAGAAGAAGTATAAGACTTTCACTTTAAAGTACCCAAAAGGGACGTATACGCAGTTAAGGGCACAACCCAGGCAGAGGTCGTGTAAATGCTCACTTTCAGTTTGTAGTATAGACCCCTAGAGAACAATCACAAATGTAGCGTTCCCGTGCACGGAAACCAACCGACAAGAGCTCTTGATGCAGCGCTTTTTCGCTTCATACTCTCCTCTCCGCGCTTAGTCTCTCATTCCCTTAGCACAGCCGATTAGGAAGGTGAGTGAGCCCTTAACCTGAGCGTTTTCGACGGATTCTTTTCCTTTTTTCTTCACTGCCGGCCCACTTGGCACCGATACATTCGCATTCGTGTGCAAGAGCCACACCAATGTGATCCTGGGGCATGCCTTAGTTGAAAATAGTGAGCACCAGCTGGCTGTACGTTAGCACCAATGATGGCCATCTACTTTCAATATGAATGCTCTCAAGAAAGTCTTCTTATCGCAACGGGTACTATTTTCTTGCGATATTCTACACAACCGTTTCCAACAAGTTCTGCAGTAGCTCTAAGTTTAAAGACTAGATTATGCCCCACATTATCAGAAAAGGGGCCAACTACTGCTATGGTGAATTATCCTGAATCATCGAAGGGTGCATGAAAAAGAGAAAATGAAGTGGAACTGAAAATTCAGATGAATAAAAGAAGAAGCTCCAAAAAAAAAAAAAAAAGATAAAAAAAATAGCAATGGGAGAGAGGTGTTCCAGGAAATCTTTTGAGTCTCATAGGCGGATACACACATAAAATCGATTTAGACATGTAAAACAAAATGGAACAATGGCTCGCCTAATAGCTCGCTTTGGTGGGGTAAATAGGAATGAGATCATAACCATTCCGCTTCGAAAATTGTCTCAGGTTTTCAATATGGGAGAAAGCAAACTACTTTCACAACCTTTTCGAAGGCGGATCTAGTGTTTAGAGAGTAAAGAAGAGAAGCGCCATGGAAAAGTTAAAAGCATAGTAACTAATGTTTCCATAAAATGAACCTTTTTCATGATTAGCAAGACAGGAGGTAGTTCGGCTCTAGCACACCCAGCTTCTCACGCATTTGCAAGTGGCTGCCCTCATCAAACCCCCTCGCCGCCCCCTACATTGGTTACACTCCCCTGCTCACGAATTCGTCCCGACTCTCTCTGACCATATAGTAGCGTAGCGTGCTAAATCCTCGAATTATCACATTCCTGTTAAAAAATGCGGCGTGCCTCCACCCACTTGTATAGCACCTTGCGGAGAATTTGAATGTAACAATAGAATGAAGAAGGAAAATGTAAAAAGGAAACAGGAGTAAAAAATAGATTATTGACCGGGGAAAAATAAATTAAAAGTGGACTAGCAACGAACACATTCTCGGAAGGGAAGGGAAATACCCAAAGGAACTTTCGGAAAAGGAAAAGGGATTGCGAATAAGATAAATGAAAGCGAAACCAAGCAGATGATTTTCCGAACGAATAATCGAGTGAAGATTCAGAACATAAGATATAACTATGCGGAGTTAAGAGATTGCAAATATTTTGTTACAGGACCTAATAAATAAATGGTTACAGAAAAAACAGAACCAAATGACAAATGCCACACAAGACAATATCTCGAGCTCCCGAGGCCTCTCATTTAATCCAACGCAGCTTCACAATCTCATCGTTACTTGGAAACAAGAAACGAACCTATGAGGATACCCGGTATGAAAAACCAAGCAATTAAACGATCGGAAGCAGAGTTTTTCAAACGCTGTGCCCGACTGCGCAGTCGTTTCCTAGGGATGAGGCAGCAGTAATCTGCGCTTGAGCGACGCTGTGGGCCCGCTCCGCCACGGCGCTCATCGGCTAGTCTGGCGCACTCCTCATAACACAGTCTATCTCGCCTCTCGAAGGTCCGGGGTCGAGGTTTACGGGTCAATCCCCACATGGTGCTACATTATACATGGGGTAGCTGCATCCTATTGTCCATTCTTTTGAAGGCCATAATTGACCGCTGAATGTCCGGGGAATTGTTCAAGCCGCAATACGTGAGATTGATGAGCTACATAACAATTTCATTTTGGGAGAACGCTGTGCTATGATAAATGAAAAAAAAATAGCACACCATAGAAAAGCCTTTTGGGGTACAAATCTGGAACTCCACGATAGTTTTGATAAGTCTTCGTAATCGCAGCTACTTTACTTCTTGGTCACATTTACAGTGATGGAACCGGTTAGTTTCCTCCTCCTCGGCTTCTGCCTGCTCTAGTTTGCTGCATTGCTTTCTTGGTGTACGCTTGGCTTCTCTCCAGATTGATTGAATCTACTGAGCTACAGTAAGAAGTAGGTACATTGAGCAACGTTCACAGCTCTTATTTTGGAAGAGGCTTCAATTTGGTGGCAAAGATGGGACACAAAGCGATTGACTTGATCCTTCCCGAAGATCTTCAAATTAACCCTCTTCATGTGTATCCATGGCTTCCTTCTCTCATATGAACACCCCAACGTGGGATGGGAAGAAGGCGTGTTCGGACGAGTTTTCCGAATTATTGCCTTTGTGCCAGCAATCGGTGGGTCCAGTTCACCCAGAAAAGTGTACAAAAAGTGGCGCTGGCACAAAACGCATAACTAGGACACTAAGGGTTCAGGATTTGGATCACCACACGCTCCATGCATCCGTGCACACCCACCGCAGGTGTTCAAATATTGCGAGGGCCGCGGCTAAGTGCTTCGTTGTTTGGAGCGTCGTAGGGCGTTTTTGTACACAGCAGCTAGGTGAAGTCAGAGGCTCCCAGACAATACCTAACCATTTGGGCGCGCGGCCGAGTTGATTGGTGCCCGCGAACTCAGCACAGCACAGTTCGCGAGCGGTTTACGGACTACTTGAACTTTCTTCTATGGTCCTGCCACGAATGGCGGAGGGCACAGACAGTTAGAAGAACGGCGCCTGGCTCGGCTCCAAATCCCAGGGAGGGAAGTGAGAGCTCTAGGACTAAGCCTTGTAGGAGGGAGGGACTTCGAGGTGGGGGAGCCAACTACAGTGTGGCAAAACCAGTTTGAATTGTGTGATCACATATGGCTATCGAGTGAATAAGCTGAGATGATGGCCACAGCCGAAATGCTGGGAATGATAGAGGCAAGTTGTAATATAGGAACCGCGGTGTGCCGAGTAGTGCCTGTCACCCTCCTGAGCACTCTCGAGTACTGTTTTTCATAGCGATTCGCTGGCACCAATCGATGGGCGTATGCGGTTGAATTGATATGCCACGTTAAGTGCTGTTTAATGCCACGTGAATTTCTGCAATTGCACAATTTCTGGTCATTTGAAGGAGAGGGTATTGTCCGGGAGCCGAAGTCAGATGATGAACGCATGAACCACTAGTGAAAACTGATCGGAATTCGAACTATGTATTATATAATATGGTCAGCTCCTTCTCTCTTTGGGCACATAAATGGAACAGTCTAGCCGCATTAGAAAAGGAAGAACGGGAAGGCGGCTTAGTCAGGGCGCACGCATAGTCGGTCGTCCGACAACAACGATGGTCGGTCCGACAGCAACGATCGCAACTGTCTGACTGTCTAACTGCATCTAATCGTCGAATACTCAGGCAAGTCCGACGATCGATACGCATCCAATGCTGTGCGACAGTTACGATCGTTGCTGTCGTCCGACCGACTATGCGTGCGCCCTCACGCAATGGCGCATATTTTGGAAGCTGGTGCTAACTTAGTTGGGGGGGGGGGGGGCGCGGCGGCGCGGCAGTCTGCTCACCTGGGCTCTCTCGAGCGAGACAGTGTAAACTCGAACATTCCAGCTTTTCACGCATGTCAAGTGACTGCCCCCACCCCCCACCCCCTAGGCTGGCTACACTCCCCCTGGCCCACGGATTTCCGAACATGCCAGGCGAGCAGAATGCCGCGCCGCCATAATGGCGAAGGATAACTGCCCTGTGGACTAAGCCCTGGAGGAGCAGACGAAACCATAACGCGGTCGCGAGTCACATTCTGCTGTGCTCCCCCCTCCGAACCCGAGTTTTCGCCGCGGTTCGTTCCCATACAATAAAGCACTAATCAACATACCTGCCCTTGTTAGCTAATTCCGCCCCCGCCCCCCGCCCCTGATCCATTTAGACGATTCTGCGTTCGCTCAATTTCGAACGGTGCCGCACGTACACGCGCAAATCTAGCGGCTGCCGCTTTGCGACGCGCGGCGCCGCGGCCGAGTTCTCATCGTTGAAGCCACGTATGTTTCACGGCGTACGTTCACCACGTAATGGTTTGTCTATCGCCCACATGTTCCCTGGCCAATACCATCTAATTCACTCCTTAATACAGAGAAAACCACCAATGTCTCGTTTGTGGTGTTTGTTTCGGCTTTTACACCTCGTGAAAAACTTCATTTTTATCGGGGCTCAGCATAAATGCTGCATTGTGAAGTTCCCTTTGGAAAGCCGTTCCTTCTATACTCTGTTTGGATTTCCTTTCATCAATTTTGGGAAAGCGCCCTTCGTCTGGGTCTTCTTCGTCCATGATTTTCTTCGCAATTGTGAAGAGTGAAAAGATCATGTTAATGTATTCATTTGCATCGCTTCAATATGCTATTGTTCTTTTCACGAAGCTGCGCTCATAATTTCTTTTCAGAAGATGCGGGGTCGGTTCTTAATCGGGTTATTGCTCTTGATTTCCTACCTCGTCGAAGCTGATGAACACGACCGACATGTAATAAATTGATGAGGAGAAGTCGTGTTTGGATGAATTATCGGTCGAAGTTAGAGTTTAGCCGTGTCGTTCGAATTTTTTTAATCGAAACTTCTATCAATAGCAAATGTTTCCAGGCGTAAATGTCTCTAATCAAACTGCGTATACAAAACCGTCTTAACCAGAAGAGATCTCATTATATTCGCCTGCTTTTTGGAAAAATTTTAGAATTTCTGTTTGGTGAAAAAATATGAAAATGCGTTCCTATTTGCAATTCCGAAAACGCTGTTGATCAGTGGCATCAGCAGCTTAGCATATCTTGCTCCTTTCTCATGGAAACATATAAAGATTCGAGGGAAGATTAATTGGTAGTTTATGACAATCTCTTTTAGCCTCCTATGACATTCATCACTTGATGCCTGGCTGCATGGTTCGTAGGTCACTGCCGTCTTCAGTTAACGCATGGCCCATCTTTTTTGCACTTTTGAATTCGAGTCTTTTTTCTCATTCGAAGACTGCATGGTTAGTTCAGTTAAGGAATTTATTTGCCAACAATCTGTTTACATAATTGTTGGAAAAAGTAAACATTACATCCCATTCATTGACACAGTGTTCGCACATCAGCCATTCGCCACCTGTTATCATCAAGTTGAGTTATCGTCGAGACAGTTCTTAACCACTCTGGTGAAATGCATTTGCTGTATTTGCAAGGTGCAGATCGAATGTAAAACATGAATGGCGTGGAATTGCTACTTAAGAACGTCACCTGGATCTCGTTTTTGAAGGATGTCAGGGTGTAAGACATTAGAATGTTGGTGCTTCATTCAGCATGAAGTCTGTAACAATTCTACGCATAGTTCACGCAGTGTTCTTTCGCTGCCAACGACTACTGTCCAAGAGACGTAAGCAAACCAGCCCTTTTGGCGCTTCGGCTGGGACCGTATGCTGAATGTTGGGGAGGGGATGGAGTCCCGACGGTGGACGGACCACTTCAACTCGGTCCTTAGAACCGCCACAATTTGGTGCTTACCTCAGAACTAAGCCTTAAAGAGAGGACGGGTCCGTCCCCTCTCCAAGGCTTAGTCCTGGGGTGAGCAAACCAGCCCTTCTGGCGGAGCTGCTGGACCAGCTGCACCACTTGCGTCAGTACTCTCCTATCGTACCAACCGAGTTGAAGTAAACCGTCGACCGTTGGGGACCCCATCCCCTCCCCAACATTCAGCATACGGTCCCAGCCGAAACGCCAAAAGGGCTGGTTTGCTTACCTCGTAAATGGAATGTCCCTTGAGGGCAGACTGTTGATTTTGAACATGTCTGCAATATTATTTAGGTGCAGGTTTTTTGAAGCATTCGCAGGTAAACCGCAGTAAATCGGTCTGAAATTGCTAAATTCTGCAAAAAAAGGTATTCCAGGATGCAAGAATTGCTTGGGTGCTTACATTCTATTATTCGTTATTTCCCTTGAATGACTGCTTTTTTGTCAGTCGTGCAAACAAACCTCTTTCACTGAAGTGTCGGCATTACTGTTTCTCACAAATTGATAACCTCATCAGCGAAGAGCCAGTTTTTGTCTACTACGAACGAAGTGTTTAAATCCAACATTCTGTGCCTGTTACTAGCATGACAGAATCATCTTTGCCATTTTTCCTTGCATAAACGCGGGACCAAAATGCGGGCGAGTCGTAATGTAGTGGCGATGTACTTACAACTACATTACTGTACGCCTACATGATTAGTTCGCATTATTGTTGTTTTTTTTGCGCAATTCCATCCATCTGAGCGGACTTACACATGCTCCTAGTAATATTGCATATTCAATAATGGATCAATACCGTCTGAATCCTATAATTTTTTGCGATGATTACGTGTGAGTTATAGCAGCTTTTCAGCTCAATAAATTCTGCCAGTAGAGACTGGTGATATCCTCGGTTTGATGATGTAATGCTGTTTGAAAGCGTTTTATGAGTTCTCTGCAATTTTGAGCAACTTCATTTTCCATATTTCCCCCAAAAATCACTTTGTATTCGCGTGCACTGTGTAGATTTGTGCTTATTCGTCGAGAGAAACAAGTCAGAGGCAGAAAGTGCAGGCTTAAGCTTTATCATCTCTGAGGCCATTCCCGAAGCAGTATCGGTCAATACCATTCCTATTTATTTCCTATTTCAATTCTGTAATTGAAAATATTACAGGTTGGACCATACAGTAATCGGCAAGAGACTTATGCGTACTTCTCCTTACCATTTTGTCGAGGTCCCAAACAATCCATTAGTCACTACCACGAGACAATGGGGGAGTCTCTTCTTGGAGTTGAGCTTGACTTCTCTGGCTTGGATATTAAATTTAGAAGTAGGTTTTTCTTTTTTGTCTTTAGTTTTCTTATTGCTATTTTTCTGGTGTACTATTTAAGCCTCCAACCTTTTACTATAAAGGCGGTGGTCGTATTAATATACATGGGTAGTGTGGCAACAGAGAACGACCCATTCCACTATAATATTACTCCCTTTAGGGCTAGAAGTGAGTGAGGGTGCTAAAGAACGTTCTGGCTGTTTGAAGTATGTGTGTAGGTTAAAGTAAACATGCACTGAAAATGAAGAAACAGTATCGTTCAAAACAAAAAAATTTAAAGGGATTTTCGTCCCCCAACCATTCGGGGAAGCATACCTTACAGCCCCTGATGCGGACTTATTTGAACCTGTCGTGTCATATTTTTCATCGGGGTAACTTCCACCAAAAACCTCTATATTAGTTCATATGCCTGTCCACCGTCCAGGATAGCGAACTGAATAAGAGACGCGTTTCTCATATTTATAATGGTTCTTCTTGCTCTCTTCTTCTTTGAGGCAACATTTATAGCTTCACTCTTACCTTTCATCTGCACCAAATTATCGTGACCGCTGGCTTCGACGTTGTGCATTGGTTTAAAATTTGCATTTGTTTTCAGCGAACACAAAGAAGACGGTTTTCTGCAAAATGAAGCTTACAAACGAGGCTTACCAAACCTTCGTGTATGCCATCAAGAACAGCTACTTCTATCAGATGTACCTCGATGATATGCCTATTTGGGGTAAGTCTGTTGGTTTTCTTTTTGGATTCTTTTACTAATATTTTCTCATTAGTTGGGCCATTTCCAGTAGCCTTCCTTAAACGGCGCTCTCAGGAATATGATTGATTTGAACAGGGCCCACAAAAATTCAAAGAAATCTGTATCACTTTTTGAGGTGGGGAATCTTGTAGTTTTTCGTTCCAGGAGTACCGAAAGGGCGCTGCTAATCGCGTGCCGCTTACGGCTATCCCGGGCGGAATACAGATCTTCTTCAGACAACAGAGTTTTCCGTTTCTTCTCTGGAGTCAGCATTTGAAATCATATTCGTTTCGGAGTATAGAACCACTGATTCGCTTAACGATCACCTCCCTTCTCCCTCTGAACTCAAGTTGCCACCACCACAGAATGTATATCGATATAAAAAGTTCTAATCGAATTTAGGTTAGAGAGATTTGATAAGAATGGGAAACAGTAAATAAGAGAAAATCGTTACAGTTAAGAGCACGCATCTTTTCATCCTTCTAGCAATACGATTCATGCAGGAACATAGTCGTGACGGTCGACGAGACTCCGGAAAGAGTCTCGCGACGGATACTATTAAAACTAGTATCCATAAACCAGCATTGAACATATTCGAATAATTAATACAAAGCGACAGCAAAGTAAATTACGTCCTGTATTTACTAATACTTTTTAAGGGCATTGTATGCCTAACTTACAACCCAGTAATCAGATGAGATCGGTATTTTACTATGCACTAAAAACTTTTCCATGGGGGTGATACGATCGTCAGATCCTGATCACCCCTGGAGACGCCAAACGCACTGAATGCTATAACTGAATTTATATGCAGCTTCGTATAACTAAGAGCTTAATTTGGTGCCTAATTTTTTTCTAAATATTAAATTAAGAAATTTCCTTTTTGTCGTTGCGCTGTTTGGGCTATTTCTGATCGCGCATCTCCTAATGGCGATAGCAGCAGGACTAAGCATATCGGAAGCGTGGGGCTTACAAAGTGAGTAATGGAGCAAACTCGCTCTTTCGCCAATACTTACTTTTGGCACACGGTGCCTAGTTTACCGACTACACCGCAATCACTCCCTTTCTCTACACTTAGTCGTGGGCGCTTCAAGTGAGGGGGCTCATAAAGGCTGAATTATGTGTTAAAACAGCGCGAGCGACAAAACCAATGTCATATTCGTAATCAGGGCCTCAAATAACCCCTATATACAAGTTTACAGCGAATTTGGTGAAATTCAGTCAGGCGCATTTGGCGCCAGCGCCAAAAATGGACCTCATATTCGTGATCAGGACCTCGATAATCCTCACAGGAGGAGTTTCAGCGAAAAATTCCCTGACTTCTTTCACCACTGGGGTTGTAATTGTGCAATAGCGCCCTTTTCTAGAATAGATTGCTTCACATTTGACGTTTAGTTATCATTGTTACTTTTCCAACTCTGCACCATTTTTGTTGTTGTGGTTTGAACACTGCTCATTTATAGGTAGTGGATGTCAATCTCACATCAGGCGGTCATGTGGCCATTCATCCAGGGGTCGAGTTGGAATTCACTTATGAGGTAAGCTTACAATTTTTCTCAGTTTTTTTTTCAGTGTTTGAAAGGTTCCTTCATTACCGCTAAGGCCCGAGGGAAAGTTTCGAGGGGTTCATTCTCAGAAGCGATTATTCATACTTTTTTCTACATCATAAAGGTGTTAACTTTCAGGTTAAATGGGTTGCTTCGCCAGTTCCATTTGCTGACAGGTTCGACAAGTATCTCGATCCGAGTTTCTTCCAACATAGGGTATGACCTGTTACCTTCTAAAGTGCATCATTGTGGCATTCTTATAATATAACAAAGAAGAGAAACGGCTTGTCTTCAGTAACTGGAATTAGTAAAAAAGCTTAGTTAGAGAAGTCAGAAATCTGTATTCAAGGAAAAAGGTTTAAGCTAATCAGAAGTTGAAGTTTATGATTATTTGTTGGGCTCTCGCATATCAACAATTTCTGCAGATCCACTGGTTCTCGATTTTCAACAGCTTCATGATGGTTGTCTTCCTTGTTGGGCTAGTTTGGATGATTCTCGTTAGAACACTTCGAAAGGATTACGCTAGATACCAGAAGGAGGACAGTATCGACGATTTGGTAAGTTTGAAGCTTCGTGACTTTACTTGTTTCCGTAGCTTAGGGGCAGTAGGTTTTGTGTATTGCCTGCGTAGCAGCTTCAAGTGTATGGCTGCTACATAGTAAGAAATTCATTGCTCTCCTTGAATGTAGGCAGCCGTCACACATAGTGGCTAGCCCT
>MU868589.1:48783-59155 GCA_036418205.1 Ostertagia ostertagi
CTCTGAACTGTGTGAGGGTCAATCGAGAGTGAATGTACGCACGGGAGAGCGTGACTGAACAGGCGAGAACCTTCGACGATTCGTCGACAAATCCTCGACCGATTTTCACCTCACAAGGAGAGTCCTTCTCCTTTGAACTCGATCAGTCATCTCCCAGAGTCAGCCGTCCGTTGCTCAAAAAGGTCGCATTTGTAATTTTCAAAGAAAAGTCGAATTTTCTGAAAAGTACATGTATTTCTGGGGCATGAGCACGATGTGCAACCCGCGTCCGTCCCACTCTCTATCTGTTCGACGAACTTTTAGTGATGGAAGTGTGTCAGAAAGCACCGATTTTAGCTTCGCTGATAAAGACTTTGATGATGGAGTCGTACAGAGAATCCTTTGAAAGGAAAAGAGTTGGGAATCTCAACATTCGCTCAACGCGGCGGTCGGCCATGCTCCTACCTTCCTACGTTCCTTGCTCGCAAGAAGGCTATTCTGAAGGCTAGAAAGACTTCGTCTTCTATTCACTCACCGCAAGTGATTATCTAGTTCAGGCACGCACTCCAAACCTTACCGCGGTTCCGAATGGAAGTTGTTTGCATGGCGCATCCACAAAGAATCTGATCAAAACTTTGCATTTCATCATCGTTTTTTTTTCAACACCCCCTCCGGTCTCTACTGAGACATCACCGAAAGCGGTAAAAAAGGAGTGACACGTTTATAAGCAGTACTTGCAACCAGGGTCAAATGTCCATTGAGATTTTCCCTACGAGGGTCGTATTGTGATGTACATATAGATGGAGATGCTATCCGAGACTTTGATGCCAGGACCGCAACGATGGAAGGCATATGCTGAAAAGGACAGAGCTTATATTTAATAGTAATTTTTAATTTATTTTATATTTTTTATTTCCCTTTTCGCAACACCACGGCTTGCAAGAAACTTTGTTGACGGAGCAAAGAGTGTTTAATGGTGACGAGATCCGACGAGACCGTCAACACCATCGACTGGACCCCTTCAGGTGTCCGGATACAGGATAAAAGATCTGCTCTTCACCATCCCGTTCTGGGATGCGGCACGCATTCCACTTCCATCTATATATAATTCGTAAGTGGCCAAATTGAAGCGATGTCCATTCTAATGACTTGCGGGGCCGCCGATGTGGCAGTCACTGTTTTAACCTCCGAGAGAAATTCGTACCAACAATCGACCCAGACGAAAGGTGGAAGCAATGGTCGGTGCCTATTCGTCGCTAGTTTCAAAAAGTTTTTTACGACGCCCCTCGCCTTCATGAATATTTCCACTAACCGCCCCTCTTCCAAACAATTTTTCAACATTATACCGTCGCGCGCGGGGGGGGGGGAGAGTAATTCTTCCGTAAACCGCAAAAATTCCCTGTTACATTTCCTGATTTTACAAACGCTATTCATGCCCTTCACAACTCTCCAAAATACGACCCCCCCGTGCTACTTGTAGCAACATAGGTTTGACCCTGGTCGGAAGGCTTCGTTGAGTTGGATGACGCACGACCCAGGACCGATCTCCAGACCGCGCGCGTGGTAAGCAGCGCCACTACCCTACTTCCGCCAGGTGAGGAGAGGGGTCGTGAAAATTCTGGAAACAGAACAACATATCTGTTGACCCTCCTTAAACCGTATTTGACAAGGTTTGAAGCCACTTTTTTAAATTAAATAAATTGTTTATATTATTTACTTCATTCATCAACCTGTGCATACAATATAGAAGAAACAAAACGAATAGAGAACGAAACGAATTATGCATCATTAAGGTGAACATATTCAATGTGTGCTTATTGATTGATTGACTGAAGATATGTTTCATGTGAGAAAAAAGGGAAACGCCAACGGTGTGGCGTTTTGTATATGTATGTGTATTTGCTGGATTCACACTGTCTATGTGCATATATAGGCATGTGTGTGTGCGAGCGGTATGTGGATGGGACTGGTCAATGATATAAATAGTAGAATACACACAGATCACAGGGTAACAAAAAAAAAACGAACGAAAATAAAGTAAACTGCTAAAGAAAGTAGTAAAGACCATAGCAACCAATAAACATCAAAGCTAACAAAACGAGAGACTAAGGCGCGATTGTGTGTGTATGTTTTTGTGGGTGTCTGTAGAGTGATATAACTACACAAAACAGATACGAAGCACAACAACAACATCGTCATCATATTTACAAATTACGGTAATACAGTAACCAAGAGTCTCGTCGTAATACTGTTATTGTGAGAAATACTGGGTGTTGTGAATTTACTGGGTGATACTGGTAGGGTTAAATGTGCTGGGTCTGGGCTTCGATTATTTGACATGGGAAGTCTCAGAATGCCGGTATAACCTGTTACTGCCGCCGTCAACGATCAAGGCGGGATGGTCCTGAGACGATCCCCTGGCTACAGTAATCGCTCTAACGTAGCCGGATATGCATGCGTGTGCGGCAGTGGTCTAGCGCATCTGGGAGATACGTGTTAATTATGATGGGGATGACAAATGGAAATGCATGATGAACTTTGAGATGCATGATACAAAGTGATTTGTAAATACCATGTAAGGGTGGAAGTGTGGGGTTAACAAGGGATGCTGGACTTCAAAATGTGGGGTTAAATTGAAAAGCGACTACATCCAAGAAAAATCGACAACAAATGCATGTATATAGCAGAATTCAGTAAAGCTCAGAGACACGCGGGGCCGGCCGAAGGCAAAAAATGCGATGTATGATATAGTAATATGCAGTAGAGGAAGTAGTTAATATGAATAAATGTTTCAATTTCGAATTTTCAAGAGCAAAATGAAATCAGCTTTGGTTTCAATATTGTTAGATGAAGTCGTACAAATGACCTAACTTTGCTGCACACGATTGCACTCAACAATTATTAACTGAATAATAATAGCTGTATTATTTTGTAGTTAGAGCCATTGCAAATTATAATACTATTTAGTTAGAGTGAAGTGAAAACCAAGACAGAGAGAGACATCCTTTCGTTAACATCAGAACTAGGCAATTAGTAGGCGGAATACTGAGACAGGGCGAAGGCTCCGTATGCTGAGAATGCGTGCGCGCGTGCGCGCGTACGTACGCGCGTACGCGCGCGATGTCGCATGTGCTTCAGTAATTCAGCCAGCCAGACTACCAGTCAGTCAGTCGCTACTGCTAGGGCTGCCTCGTGCTCAAACCGGTGCCGTGTTGTTTAATTGCTCTGATTGTACGGAATTCACATGGTTAAACTGCTCCAGAAAATTGAACGCAGCCGGATTCGTGTTGCCGGCGAACTGTGACATGCCGAACAATGAGCTCAACATCGCTGACGGTGAATTCACCTGAAATCAGAACAAATCAGTTTCACTTCAAGCTTCGAAGCAGAATGTAAATTTGAAATTTTTCTATTTAGTAGTCGGGAGAGAGCAATTTTGACTGAAGAGTCGAAAATGTGACAGTTGTCTTGAGAGTAAACGGTCTCAGCTGTGAACACTAGCGGTGAAACAGATGAACCAGATCACGGGTTGCATTTGCGGAGTTTTTCCCCTTGCTAAACTCAGAAATCGATCGAACCAAAGGTGGAACGCTTCTTGCTTGGAGGCAAGGTCCGGCCTCAGCCTCACTGAGAAGTCAATCCTGTGAATATAGGCGCTATTTCCGCCATTGTAAGAATGGCCGATGTCAGACTTTGCGATTGGAGCGATTTTGCACCAATTGCAGGAGCGACGGATCGCTCAAGCGATGCGAGCGACGGGAGATTTACCCGAGCGGCGCCGTGTGTATCGGTATTCGGCGGGGTAAATCTCCCGTCGCTCGCATCGCTCAAGCGATCCGTCGCTCCTGCAATTGTGTGCAAAATCGCTCCAATCGCAAAGTCTGACATCGGCCATCGCGCCACTCTCACGCCTCGCCGTCGCCCGCGTCACTGAAACGCTAGCCGCTTAGGACCTACCGCCCAGAAGGATCAGTGTCTACCCACTGTTGAACTGTTGAAATGCAAAAAACACATGAAGCGTTGAATGAACGGTATTTCTGACTTGCTGAACGCTTTTTGGGACTTCAGAGACAGAGATCGAAATTCGGAAGGCAAAAGTTAAGGGAAACAGAAAATAAAACTGCGCTATCTGACAAATGTACATTCGCTTTTTTGATAATCTATGCTCTAATGAAGAAAAGAAGCACATGCCCTGTGAGGCTTGGTTCAAACTTTTGAACAAACCCAAATATCACAACACACAGCAAAACGTGGAAGCTCAATTGTAACTCCTTTTTTTCTCAAATTCGTTCGGTATTGCAGTTTGAGTATTTTTGATGAATCAAATATTATTTTGAGTAATGCTTATTGAATTTTTTCGTTACCAGAAAAGGAAAATCATTTCTTCCTACAGGTACCTGATTCCAATCAATTATTTCAAAAAACTTGTTATTATCGAAAAAGACACATCTTGCAAATGCGTTCCACTTCCAATAATTCATTCTCTTCTGGGGTGTGTCGTTGATTCGGATGCTTAGCAGAGTAAGACACAACGGCAAGCTTTATGAAAACTGTGGTCATTGCCTATTCCCGAGACGTATTCAAACATTTCTAGCATTTAAGGGTAGGTGGGAGACATGGCGTATCTCAGAGGGAAAATTTTGAAGGAACGCTACGAGAACCCTACGTAAGCTGTCGCAGGCATCTCTCCCATAAGTCTGAGACCATCACTGCATCACATCTTCCAGCACACACCTCATCGGACTCAGTTTGACAACACCGTCAATGCACGCGCCATTGAACGCGCCCCTCGTCCCTTCATCGCCACTATTCGTGGACGCCACGGGAAATAGTGTGCTGATTTCAGAGGTTACGATAGTGAAATGAACGGTGATAGATGAACGACGGGTGGACGACGAAAGCGACGCAAACGAACGTCATCACTCTTCGACACCGCTGATTTCAAACACTGCTGTGGAACGGCACTGGCAGCAAACAACTTCGCCGCGACGTCGCCACGCGGCGAATATCGGCCCCCATGAATTCACACAAAAAACGTATTTCATACTCCATCCCGAGCCCCGGTAACAACATAAGTCGTGAGGTTATAGCTTTCGTTTGCTTTGCAACAGTCATCGTTGCCAACCTTTATTTCGATTCAGTTTGGAAATTGATCCTCATAATGACCTCCTTCTACGTCGTCTATCCTGTTCTCAGTAGTAAGAAAGCCCAAATGGGTACCTATTACAAAAAAAGCCGAATCAAGACATGCCAGGGTGCTCATGCCGTTAAGAGGAACATGAAGTGAGTGAGCAACTTACTGAAGTTGGGACTGAGTCCCAGGGGGAGGGGGCGAGGGATTCTGGGGGAAGACGTGACCAACCTTTGTTCTCCCTAACGTTTCTTCCCTCTTCTGGTCTCAGTCTTAGTGTCACCCACCAGCGATTTTTCCCTGACTACTGTTTTAGAAGTCCCTCTAAGGCCATGAGCATTCCCATGCCGAAACTACCGTGGTTTTTTTTTTGCAATCATATTTCTGGAAATACCAAACCATATACCAAAAAAAACCAAACCGAAAAACCATAACCGGATTTGTAAGGACAAAACTCTGGAGTAAGATATTTCTACCCGATCTCCGTCAGTTACTTTGCATTTAAGTCCAAAAAAAGTGTCGCCGTGAAATTTTGAAATCCACGCACTACCCTTCTTCTTCCACTTACCGTCTTTCTTCTTAAAGACGTTTGCTGAATGACAATCCTTTCGCATGTGGGCACGGGGCGATGAGTCTAAAATTTAAAAGTCATATGATTAATTAGTTTATTTTTGAAGGGATTCCAAGTTGTATAAACTAGCTTGTATATAAAACTTCATCCTCAAAACCGTATATAACGGCATGGTAACTAGACACCCTTTCCGCCACGTTAAGCAGCACCTATGGGTTTCGCTTTGGCACTAAGAAAAGCTTGCAAGAGTGGCTATTCTTGCCCAAGCACGACTATTGGATGATCCATAAAGAGCATAAATAATTTTTATACTCGCTTTGCATAGCCCAGCCCCTACTCACTCAGACCTCCATGTAAGTACTCGAGACAGATCCTATTACTGTATTTTTAAAGGCGAGAAGAGAGCATGGCGTGACCTCAATCTGATGCGATCAATGAATTTCCAGCCATATGTCCCTAACAAATTCATATTACATTTATGCAGACCAAACTAGAATGAAGGAACTGAATATAACTCCTAAAACCCCCTACCAACTCATGTTGCGGGGCTTAAGAAGGCCAATTCAGTCCTACTCAGTTCTCTTAACACTTTGGAGACCGCGCGTGTTTTACGTTCCGCGGCCGCGCGGGACTTCGGTGAAATTTTAGGGATCTTATCTAGCAAATTCAAAAGAAGAACCCACTGTGTAATGCAGAAGAAATCTTATCGGATAAAATGGAAAAGAAAATGAATGAAAAACCTAATAATTGTTTACGAAATGCGAGCTGAAAGGTCCTATGCGGTCGGAGGACTGCAGCCCACATATGGGCTGCGTGGGCTCCAAGGTGTTAATTTGGAATGGAGTACTACATAGGCCCTAAATCCTTTTTTCTAAGACTAGATTTTTTACTGTTGCAGGTTTTGATAACCCACGTTTCTGTACGCTCTGCATTATGAGCCAAATATACTCGGAAAAACTTGCAGAACTCCTCAGAAAGAACTAATCTGCACCAGATAGCCACTTCGTATAACTTCGTTAGCTAAACAAAGACACCATACAGAGATGAATTGCTTTGATCTGGCAGCCCTTCATGTCCGCTCGCAAAAGCCTCTGCACTCAAGGATAGCTGTACGTCCACCCAACTCCTATTCAGGCATCAACACCACCTCAGTACGGCTATGATAGCCAGCTAAACTAAAAAAAAACCCCAATATCAAAGTGAACACATGTTCTGAGGTCAACTACTCAAGGAACGGGTCGCCAATGGTGAATACGAGTCATAGCTTCGCTCACCCCCCCCTGTTTCTTACAAGGGACAACTCGTAGCTTCAAACTGCCTCCTAAGTTTACTAAAGGCCGTCAACGACAGGTGTATCTGCAACGGTGGAAACAGATAGCAGCAAATTAGTAACTGGGTCTCGAGTTATCTAAACGCTTCCGAAAGCTGCTAACAAAATCCCACCAAATTCAACCGAATCTCCCCCTAACGAACAGCCTAACAGCCTACTCGCACACAAGGACGCAATCGGGCTATCCGTATTTAGGTGTTATAGGTGGCGATTGAGCCATAGCTAACACGATTGTCTTCTATTCTGTATTTCATACAAAAAACTAAACATAAACATAGATCAAAATCGTGAGACAACACCCCTTGCACCGGCCCAAATCAGCAATTATAGCTTGCGCGGGTCGGTGAATTCTCTCTATCCGGTAGAACACCTGTTACCAAGCTAATCAGCGACAATTCACCCAGAAAAGGCGATTCTGCTAATTTCATTGGACGGATTATCGATTTCCACCCAGGGTCAACCATCACGTTATGTTAATTTCATGATTTTTATGACATTTTTTCTAGGATTTTCCTGGACGACCGCCAAAACGACCCCCCCCCAAGTGTTGATGAGTCAGCCAGAACATTTAGTTAACGCATCGGCTCTCACTAAACATTGCCCCTAAAAATTTCTTGAAATTGTGGCCGAACGGGAGGGGAGTGTTGGAAACGATTGGGTTTTTTTCCCCGAAGAACAGTAACGGTTACAGCAAATTTCCGCATTTCACTGCTAGCACCACGCGAAGCTACCACAAAACGCCTTGATAGGACTAATCAATTCGAAATCATAACACACCCGCCAGATCACATGCATGATGAATCGCTACATCAGAAGTTGACACTGTTTCCACATAGAATTGTGCTTCAAGGGGACCTTTAATTTTTACTACATACTACCAAACAGGTCGTAAGTTACTTCATCTATCAGAGTGAACGTATCCCCTTGATGTCACGGGTGACCGTTTTCAGTTCGCCTGATATTTCATTTTCAAAAAAAAAGGTTAGCATATTTGGGCACGACTACATAGATGGAGTTGGAAACCAACACTTTCGCTGGCTGTACCATGCTTCGCTTGAAAGTAGAAGAGTTAATATCAAGAAGTCTTACTTTGTACCACATAAGATCCTCACACAAAATGTGCATATTGATCAAGCCAAGAATTAGAGCCACATAGGAGCGGCAGTGCCGTCATACGGCCAGTGTCCCATTATGACAAGCATAAGCCCCAGTTACTAACGAAATCATAGCAGCTCGGATGGATCACGTAACTTATCAAGGAGGTACCCAGATTTAGCACAGTTAGAGTCTCGAAAAGTTGGAATGCGCCCAACTTTAGAGTAAACCTTAGCTAGGGTTATGTTTGAGAGCACACCCCCGGTTACCCGCTTCCACCCAACTGATTTCTCTCCGAAACATTCAAAATCAACTACTCGACCCTCCCTTCTTTCTCGAAAACTTCTCTACGCCACAAATGTTTCGTTAATCGTCGTCGAATGCTCTCAACTCGTCTCTTTCGAGCGCTCGCCTCCATCTATCCCCCATATATCCTGTCCCATTTCAGCCAGTCAGCAGCCACGTCTAGGGCGTCGAAGCGAAGGGTGGCCGGCAATCGCACGCGGTGACCGGTCGTCTTATCCCTCCGCGCCTCAATTATACCTCTGCACCATTCAAGGAGCATACAGACGGTGTCTCCTCCACCTCTAGTAATCATCGACGTCGCCGTCATCATCATCATCATCATTACTGACCACACAAGGCCGCTCTCTATCGTCACACGGCTATTGTCCGGCCGTGCTGGCGGGATCTTTCGATACGCGGCGTAGTCCATTGCCGGAATTGATAGTCCGACAACGAAGACTGCCCAGAAAGGTCGTACGGGGTCTTGCGGCGTCTTTTCCTGGTTCATGAGATCTACGAATTACTCGTTGATTGTCATTGGCTCATTCGAGGTCATCCATGGTCAATTGTCAGGTCATTTTGGTCAAGTCAATCATATACACACTCTGAAGGAGGAAATTCTCACCCGATGAAGTCTAAAGTAGAGGCCACACGCGTTACAAACGAGTTTGCCGGCCATGTCCCGCCGCCATGCCGTCGTCTTTGTCGTCATACAATTACTGCAACGTGACACTGACGCGTTCGGATCTTCATCCTCGAATTTCTGAAATATAGAAAATATTTTTGAGAACAAAAAGGCTAAAGGGGTTGAAATGGGGTAAGTCATCCAGAAAAAACCGTGGCACCCGATTACCGCGCCAAATGTTCACGATAGCGCAACCACTGCGGGCCACCGTGCGATACCGTACCCGTCATCTTATCAGACTATCTTCGCGCGGTGATTAGCCAAAAGGTGACACCGAAAACGTGTAATCGCCGCTATCATTGGACACACCGGCGGGCGACGACAAGACGCCACGCATCGGCGCTGATCGTTATCAGTTACATCGATGACACATGATCGCCGTGAAAAAATGGGTACTTTCTGCACTTGCGGACATCACTGTACAGTGTAAGTGGAATTTTTGAACGGTTACCCTTCCTCCCTCACCCTTCTCTCCTGCAGCCCTTCCTTCCTATAGTCTATTGGCCAATGAACTTCACAATAGCGCGGCAACGTCATTTCTTATTAGGGGCACGAGTGCCAAGGCCAGGGTCTGGGAAATTCTGAACTTCTGGTCAAATCAGCCTTCTGAACAATAATGAGCCCGATATAGATGCATCCGCTCGTTCAGTACAGAGAAAATGACCTTAGTGGTCAAATTTGGCCACTCAGGACAGAATTCTAATAAACCCTACACCTTCAGTTCGAACCCTAGTAATCAACTCCACAACCTTCTATAGATTGGCTTCCAGAACTTTATCGCACTCCCTACCCTCTACGTCAACCTTCCCCTGCACTGTTCTGTCTAGAATTAGCTGAACCCCCAAACTCCTCCAATACCCCCTTTGGAGACACCAGTTTTGCTTTCAAAAAGTCCCTGATCGATAATCGATCCCCCAGAAAACTCGCCAAAAATCGAACGATAGGCATTAAGCCCTTAAACACGGCTTAGACTTCCTTTCAATCCGAATGGTTTCCTGCGCGCTGAATTTCTTTCTTTCGTTCGCTTGGGCGACGAAAAACGTAAAAAAAAAGTCGTCCATCAGACTGTTGCGAGTAAAAGGACGCCGCCGTTACGAACAATGCACATAAAATGACGTCCGAAAAAAGCTCACAACGGGACCCCGACAATGATATGATATTGCTGGGAAGCGCGCGTTTTTCTACTGGTCCCTACGATCATTTTCTCACAACACCAGGTGAAACTACCGCGACCAGGTGCAAAAGGTAATCGTGGGAACGCAAAACACTCTCACCTCCTTGAACTGATGCTGTAAG
>MU868589.1:61132-81356 GCA_036418205.1 Ostertagia ostertagi
ACTGCTCCGTCTAGAATTAGCTGAATCCTCAAACTCCTCCAATACCCCCTTTGGAGACAACCAGTTTTGCTTTCAAAAAGTCCCTGATCGATAATCGATCCCCCAGAAAACTCGCCAAAAATCGAACGATAGGCATTAAGCCCTTAAACACGGCTTAGACTTCCTTTCAATCCGAATGGTTTCCTGCGCGCTGAATTTCTTTCTTTCGTTCGCTTGGGCGACGAAAAACGTAAAAAAAAAGTCGTCCATCAGACTGTTGCGAGTAAAAGGACGCCGCCGTTACGAACAATGCACATAAAATGACGTCCGAAAAAAAGCTCACAACGGGACCCCGACAATGATATGATATTGCTGGGAAGCGCGCGTTTTTCTACTGGTCCCTACGATCATTTTCTCACAACACCAGGTGAAACTACCGCGACCAGGTGCAAAAGGTAATCGTGGGAACGCAAAACACTCTCACCTCCTTGAACTGATGCTGTAAGTGCTCCATAAGCGGATTGAAGTGATCGGGTGGCTCGGATTTCACTTGGGCACCACCACCCGATGTGGTGGTGGTCATCGACGTGATCGACGTCGGTTGTGGTGGAGGTTGTTGCTGTTGCTGTTGGGGCTGGGACGTTTGCACTGAGTGAGCTGCACCTAATGATTGCTGCATGATGAAGTGAAGTAGTTGTTGTTGCTGGGCCAACGGATCCACTGAAATCAAGCGAGAAATTATGCATGAGGCAAAATTGCCCACATGGAAATGCCCACATGTTGATTTACGGGTAGCCCGAAATGGGCAAAAAAGACCCAAAATCCACTAACTCATTTGGCTGCCGAGAAAGTTCATACTCTCCGCGAAACCGGACGACGATGTCGAGACGGGTGTCGACGGTGCAGCCGATACAGCCGGTGCTTCGCAAACCTGCAGGAGGGAATGTTTCGATGGTGCAAAAACTCTCGCAAAAATTCGGAAAAAAAATCTTGAGAAAAGAGGTTCCAACTGACCGATGATGAGTTCACAACGCTCATATGGGCGTCGTCTGATACCCGGTGTACGGTGTCCTTGTTTGGTTTTCGTTTGCGGCTACCTTGTGTGATGTTTGGTGACGCACGACTGTTAGCCGGTGATGGAACATCCTGAACAATAGCTCAAATAAGGGTAACCACAAAAAGGTCCACAGAATGAAATATTCAAATCTGAGGATATCCCGAGGTTGAGAATGGAACAAAGGGAACATTCAGTTCGCCCATTTTCGGCTACCCATACCCACATTGCTTTGTCACTCCTTGGCATCCCTCGACACCCGAACTATCCTGCTAGGGAGCTGAGGCCAGCCATATGGAGCTAACCAGGATCACAGAAAAAGTCCTGCTCTGAGGATAACTTCGTCTTAAAATTCACGATGAGCCACAGCGCGACCGTATGACCAGCCGCGCTTCAGTAACTCTGTACGTACTTCAATGTACATGGTCAGTTAACAATAGCGAGCACAGCTGTCCATTCAATTCAAATGAACGCGGAAATTCACAAAATAACTTCAACCCATTCATGAGCGAATGCCATTTGCGAGAGCTGGACGAGATCACCTCGACCGCCACTACATTCTCGTGGTTAGCACTGGAAGACACAGCTGTCTTCCACAACCTGGACTTGGTTAGCTGCCTGCATGGGAGTCACAGGTGACTCCCCGGTATAAAAGGTAAATTGGCAGACTGCCTACTTTCCAGCCCTACAGAACCAATACCATATTCTACTCATGATACTCACCTTGAAGCTTTATTGAGAAGTGTTCAGAACTTCACATTTATTTTTCCCTCTCCTCCTTTGAGCGCTATCTCAACACCGCGGGCATCCGCTAGGAAGAAACCTAGCAAGGAGGCAGAAACTCCGTTGAAAATGAAAACTGCTCAAGCACCTGGAGCTCTCCCTGCCCGCCAAAGACTTTGTCCTGTTTTCAACAAAAAGGAGATGTTTTCGCGGCTTAAAATGCGTCGCCACTACAATGCCTCCGTATCTTGCGATAGCTTTCTTTTCCTACCCCCCCCTCCCGATACGCTACAACCTGGGGAGATCGAACTTAGGTTCATGGGCCGCGTATACGACGCGCCAATCTTTCGGGGTGAATTTCGTCCCTATTCAAAGCTCTGGTAAATTGATAGCAACTTATTTCACCTTATCATCGCTACCGCTTTCACTCATCTCCTGATCTTGAACGATCAGCCGATCCTTCTCCTTTTCGTTCATTAGACTTTCTAATCGCATATAAATCAAATCGAATTTGTCCATCATTTGCTGCATGTTCTGAAATGAATCTCATTAACATTCAAGTATAAAATATTTAAAAAAAAAGCAAAAAAAAAATTTGGACCTGATCAAATATAATATGAATCTGCAATACATCACACGCTTTAACGGTGATGAAATGATTACGCGGGCGATTGAGTGGATATGGTACTTATAAAATGCCTTTTAGGATATTGTCAATATTGACATCAGTGCTTTGACCCTCAGTTTAACCCTGTGGCTGTGAGCCAACCAGAATCAACCCTTTCGAATACTGCAAGAGGAAAATCAGCCCAGCTGTCGTATGACTGCGAAATACCCACTGATCACTACGCAACCCGCAAAAAATACTCGAGCGCTAACGGACATATAGGGGGGGCAACCTGAGATATACAGGGGGGGGCCAAAAAAAAAGACATTTTGCCTATGTCGGACTTCGGCTCTTTTTTCTTCGCAGAGATTGCTGTCGTTGACGGGAGTTCCTCAGCAGAGTATTCCCTAAGTGTCCCTCTATAGTGTACGCAGGCCTCCTTCACTGCCCTCACCGTCTTCAGAATATGACGTCATCTGTCACCGTCGTCAGGCTCAAGGAGGTCTACCGTAAGAGCTTCAGCCTGAAGCTCTTACGCAATTTCGTGAATCGATTTAATGTTGGATAGTTTTCTAGAGGCATTAGCTACCACTGTGCAAATCCCCTCGAAACTAGCTTTCCAGTAAGGGTCGTTATGGTACACGATCCTTCGAAGACCCCATTGAGCTCGACCAGTGCACCATGTTTCCAGGGCAATTCTTCTGATGCCGTCCACGTACGTGGCCACTATGAAGATTTTCTTATAGAATGGAATGCACTCTTTAATAATAAGTTGGAACCGTTCGGTCTGAGTTGAGTAAAATGTGCTTAAATCCATCTGGAAGTGGAGGCAAAATGTCTTTTTTTTGGCCCCCCCTGTATGCCTAGAGGGCGCATACTTCGAGGAGAATGAAAATGGCTTCACCAAACCTGGAGTCTCGCCTGGTCCCCTGCCTTAGGCTGAGCACCACTGTTAACAAAGGAGGTGTTTTACGCGGTTTTATGCGTTTCCATCGCAATACCCCCGTATCTTGCGATAGCGCCAAAAATTTCAATTAGCCAATTTTACCTGTTTAATGTCCGCATGTAGCTTGATACAACCTGAACACGGTGGCGGGGGTGACGGAGCGACACCGTTCGGTAGTGACGTCGGTGACGGCATTGATGGACACTGTTGCGGTGGTGGTGCGACCAGTGTCATCTGAAAGGTGACCATGTTTCGATAAGTTAAACATTATCCAAAAAGGCAATAAATTAATCCATCGAAGGCCAAATATAGCCAAAATGGCCACTCACGTTGAACGAACCAGAAAGAGTCACAATTTCAATGAAAATGTTCCGCCTATGATCAAAATGCTGAGATAAGATCAACGATAAGTGATAGAGATATCATCATTATCACCGGGATGATAAGAGACTAATTGGAGCGAGTAGCAGTCTATCATGAAGTCTTCATCAGTACAAATGAAAACGTACATAAATAAGAGAATAAGAATTAGAGTCACCGTTTCCTGCGTCTCTAACGCATACCGTCAACGTGCCATGTTTGCTCGATGCGGTACGGTTTCCCGCAAATCATCGAAGAACACGGCACTCACAACATCGTCCCAGCCTACCTGGGATCAGGTTTGAGCAAGAAAAATAAAAAAAAAATACTAGTAAGTCAGGGTAAATTTTTTGCTGGTAGGAACTGGTAAATAAAAAATACGGCAAAATCAAAAGGCTAAGGACTGCTCAGTACGGATCGGGAAGGAAGAGAATGAAATATGTATAAAGGGGTGCACGAAAGAATCAGTTAGTGGTTCTTGATTTTTGCAAACACATTGTTCGGCTATTGGGTTTCTGGAACAACGAAAAAGTGAGTAACGGGTTACCGAAACAACGAGGTACGAAATACAATTAGGAGCAAGTGAAAAATTTACAAGAAAATTGGTACTTTTCGATTTCTTTGACTTCTCCCCCCATCTCCGCTTCTTACAACTGCGATACCCATAATATTCAAGACTGAATTGAAAAAGAAATATTTGTAATACAGCCTTCAGAAATTTAATCAAAAACCTCAACGCATCGCCAACAATCGAACGGACTCGCCTACCGCTACCAGTCAGTAAAAGGACACCTATGGGGAGTAAATCGGTACCCTGAGTCTCATTATTTTTTCAACTGCTCAGTTTATATCACAACAATTCACTGCGATACTATAAGAACGCGTCAAAATAATATTATAAACAGCTACATTTTGTAAGGTAAATGTTAATTTTTAATCAAATCGCTGATCTTCTTATAGTTTACTCCCTACCCACTAGACCATTAGATCGACAGAAATAACCTAAAAACCTAAGAAGTAACCATTATCAAAGCCATAAGGCCACTCAAAAATGCAAAAAACCCCTAAGCAAGTTAATAAGTGATTCTTCTCGCCTTCAATCCCTTAGTCGGCGATGAACTCCCCAGGCCTTCTTAATCTCTGCAATCCTGCTGTTATCACAGATAACATTCAAGAGATAAACAAAAAGATGAAAAACAGTACAAAATATCTTCCCTCGTCCAAAATTATCAGCAATTTTGAAGTGGTAATGAGAAATTGAGAAAAAAAGAAATGACGTCATAACCCAGCTGGGCTATCAAGGGTTGTTGGAAAACTACTGCTCTGCTTCGGAAAAGCCTAGAGATTTAGCGACAGCCGCCACCACCACCATCACGATCACCAACGTCGTCGTCGCCATGGTCGTCATCGTCGTCGTCGTCGTCACAGGCGGGTGGTGGAGACGGGGACGGGGGGACAGCGCGCGCGTTGACTCCTATCACTATCATGGATCTGAGTGTCCCGTTTAGATGAAATCGCACACCGAACAGTTGATACGCATCTTATCAACACCAAATCGCTACGATCGCTACGATGAAAACACTTACACACCAACTCCCCCACCAGCTACGCACATACTTGCACAGCCCTCATGCTCGTTCTCGTTCTCTCGCTCGACATTCCTTACATGGTTACCAGTATGAGTGCCGAGCTGATATCAGGGACATCACCACAAAATAGCTCTACCCTTGGCTGGCAACCAAGGCCAATCACTGCGCTGGGCTATTTTTGGGACTTTAGGACGCCTCACGCGTACCTACCTGAGGTAGCTCTCTGGGTAACATACCCTTAACCTATAATCTGCCTCGGGAAAAATCCGTCGCGCAGGTGGAATCAGCTTGCAAGATTCTATGTTTCTATTTCCCATAAAAGTTCCCTTCACATCACTTTAAAAAACATATACTAATAGAAAATCCGACCCTTCCAAAAGTCCCAAATACGACCCCTACCCCCCGTTTGCCCATTGGGTGACCCGCCCTGCTGATAACCTTTCAATCAATACCAATCAAAGGTTGCTATTCTTTGGACGGCACAAAGGGATCCTTTTGGAAGGGCCACCACCTGGGACCTGGCGTCATTTATTCACAAGGGTCACAGTCTGAAGAGCCGTGCTCCCTTTGTGATACACTGATTGAGTAATCAATCAATACCACAGTATGAACATCTTTCACAGCTCCTTGGGACAAGGTCAAGTATCCGCAAAGAAACTGACTGACCAGCCCTGCACATTGGTGATAACCCTGGTCAGGTTATCACCACTTATCACTAATAATCTATCAAATGACTACATCCTGAGAGAAAAATACAAACACAATAAAAACTAGAAGATAAAATTAACATCATTCAGTCCATAAATAGGGAAAAAAAAAGAAGTACCAGAAATTACTTCACCGTCACAGATAAGCGATAACGCTGATTACCAGCGATCGATAGTCAATCAACTACCCCTGTACGGTAGGCACAAAAAGTGACCAACCGGACGAAGGGGTTTTTACCCTCAAATGACGCACTGAGTGGGATTGAATGCCCATTTACGTGAGGGATGATAAAAGTAATAAGTGTCTCAATGGGATTTTCAGTAATATTGCTGATCAAAGCGTATGTCACTGACGGGCTTAATAGTCGAAACGTAACTTAAAAATTGAAAAAAACTGCAATAAACAAGTTGAAACTAGCCTTGTTCATAGCGAGGAGAACGTCACGTAGTACTAGGCCGATCATTCGAGTTTCCAATCGAAATGGCACACGAGGTCGTAAAAGCAAAACTATCACTCTGATAATCATCGTCAACTCATCGTATGGCCTTCGATTAATCGACTTTTCTAGCACTTAAAACTGGTCTCCAGCGGAAAATTTCGAATATTTGATCAGATAACGTAACATGATCTGGTAAGAGAGTCGATCAATACTCCATTAATCAAATTTTTAACTTTAAAAATCAGGAAAAGGCAAGGGTGTAGCATCCAAAAGGCTGACCCTTCTGCACCTCGAGGCAATCGCGTTCGATCTCTAGCCGGGGCAAAAACTGGGCGCACTTGCAAGAATTGGCTAAAAAAAAAATGGCGCCAGTTCTGACGCGAGGCCTAAGTTGGCCAGAACAGCTGATGAAAACTCTGGTCACAAAACATGTTTAGAAGTCCAAAATGTATCAGAATTACCCCAAAGTTCAGGATTATTTGATTATTCGATGATATTTTATCATTATCAGTCGAAAAGAATATGGTAAAGGCTGTATGTACCATTTTAGACCCTCCAAACCATTGAATATTCCATATATTTAGAGTTATTACTTAGAATATAGCAGCTCAAAGGAGTCATTATTCTATCAATATAATCTTCAACATTTTTTTTCAAAAATCCAAAAATCCCCGAATATTCACGCCAAAATCTCAAATCCATAGGAAGATTTTGAAAGCTTTCCGATGCTCGAGTACCGAGCACTATGTTTGATGGACTTATCAATAGAACATGACAGCAGTGAAGTAACATCTCCTGTTTACTTTGAGGTCCGTCAAATACTCAAAAGTTCTAGTTGCCTCGAATAAAATCAAAGGAACATGAAATCCTGACAAAAATTCAAAAATTCGGTACATTCGGTAGTCGATGATCGCATTATCACAAAAACAAGAAATCTTGTGGAATGTCGAAAATCCCAGAGCCTTTCACGCCTTTCAAGAGATTAGTTATCATCGAATATTCAAGATTATCACCAAAGATCTAACCGAAGAAATGATAAAGCTGATAAGTAACCGATATAAAGCGATAGTAACCGATGATAAGAAGCCAAAAATTGGAATCAAAAGGAAATTTTTGAGAAATAGCAAAAACAGAGGAGCTAGCCGTACAGTAGGAAGAAGATCAGCCCAAAAAGGCCCACAACGACCCAGAAGCAATCAGACAACGGCCCTGGTTGGTGATTGATGAGTGATAGAGTGCTGATAGAAGGCGATAGGAGATAATGACTCAGTTGAGCCAGTGGCAAGACCGCGAACACTCCTTCCCAGCATGGGTTAGCGATAATTACGCGAAGGAGGTCGCGAAAACACCACCGCCAACATGGCGAGTACACCGAGTAAAGGAGGTGGTTGCTGAGGTTTGTCAACTAGATGAGAGGGCGGGGGTACGGAACGGGGGAGAGAAAGAGATAAGCTGGAGCTCGTCAACCAGCGCCCAGGCCGGGTGGTTCCAAAATCGCGGCCGCCGTCGGCTATTCTAAGGAGCTGGCCGACAACAATTCGCTCCCCGGACAATGGTTGCTAAGCGGCCACAGGGGCAGCTTCAACGACGTCAACGACGACGACGACGACGACAATTACTGATGGACCACCTTTGAGCCCCGCGGTGCTGTGACGCGGGGTCGAGAGCATTGTATGGCAAATTACCGCCGAACGTCAAAATCACGCACACACGATAATCCATTAGCGGAATGACGTGACCATTGAATCTAAGCGGATTTAGGAATGGATAATGGTCATCGCCGGGGTACAGGTGAGGTCTGGAGCATCGCGCAGGCTCAGCCCAGCACCCCGCCGTCATCACTAGGCACAACCTCAATTACGAGGGTTGATAGCGAGTTGAACGCACCGATAACTCTCTCTCACTCCCTCTCTCACATGACGCATACTAGCCTGCGAGAGGCAGTAGCGAGTTATCGATTCCACCATTCTGCCCTATTTGACAACTCTCACACTACCTCGGCTGAATGATTACGTTACGAATTCGTTACCATTCCGTGACTTCAATTCTTATCAAGGTTACGGTATCCCGTTTTGTGCTGGCAGTATATCCCGCTGATCTCAAACGCTTCAGATAGCGCGGGTTCAGTCCAGGTGATCGTGAAATGAATCGAGGCGGAAAACGTATGCGGGTGTGTGTACGGCTAATGGTCACTGAAAGCAGAAAGGAGGTTGTGAGGATTGGCAATTAACAGACAGCGCCATATGGAAGAGCCGAGCCCCGGACAAAGAGGCCAGTCACAGCCAGCCAGGCCTTATCGATTGGCCGGCCTCCGCTGATAAGGGGATAAATGCGCCCCGCCAAACCTCATTTACATACCTAAACGGCCTTCTTCTACGTCGTGAAACGACTGATTATCGATCACCGCCAGGGCCTTCTGTTTCCACGGATGAGATGAGACGCATCAGCGGTTGGCCCAGCACGAGGTATCACCTTAGCGCTTTCTGGCGGCGGGTGTTTCACAATCATGGATGGTTTTGTTTTTCACCACGGGTTCCAGGTCGGTCAACAAAGGCCTATGAAATCATCTTATGGGAGTACTTTGGCCTGGAAATTCTCTCCTTGAAAACATGTTCTTCCAGAAACAGTAAGTGATGTTGATCACTAAACGCCTCTCCCGGTCCCATGTACTGCTGCGCTCAGCGCGTAAGCGCCACGTTGGCGTGTATGAAACATACAAGATGACAGTTTTAGATAAGCCGGAGATAAAAGAATAGCGCGTCTATTGACCTCAATGATCAACTGATCGTTAAAACGCCACAACTTCGCACAAATTTAGCCTGGCCGATTCATCAACGATAACCCGTCGCCAGCCGCGGACAGATAGCCTCGACGGCCTACATTCTCATGAACCCAGCTCACTTTATGGCTCAGATGTTCAGCTCTCCTCCTAGGTCAGGTCGCCTAAGCTGCGCGATCATTGAAGTCTCTGGCTAAGTTTAGGTTTAGGCTTAGACTTGGGCTATATTCCAGCTTAATCAAGAAAGATAAAAACCTTTATAAACAAAATAATTGAAATGGTTCGTTTCGTTCCTTGCCTCAGACGAACCTCATTATTTCGTCAGTCCCTCAAGTCTTAGGCTTGCTTCGAGCTCACGAGCAGGGTCGGTCCTATCGTTGTTACTTTCTGAAAAATTTTTACGACCCCCCTCCCCCAAGGTGGATTTGATACGACCCCCTTTTCGACACCTCGACCACCGTCGAGCGGAGGGGGGTACATAGTCACTCTGAAACGGTAAATACGGTAAATATCTCCGAAAATTTCCTTCAACTTCCAACTTCCACCATTCCAACCCATTTTTAAATCTTGTTTCACCTCAATCCCACACGTGATTTCAAGCGACTAAAGTGGGTACGACCCCCCCCCCCCGTTGGTACTTGTACCAACGTAGGGTTGACCCTGCTCACGAGTGGTTTCCCAATTTTATGTAGGAGTAGGAGAACTGAAACGCACCCGAATTCACTCCGCTAGGGTGGGTCAACCTGTTCCCAGACGGGACCATATCCCAGGGCTGGAACACCTCCTTTGAAGGGTTATTTCCTTTTACAGCTATCATAGCCAACTAGGTGCAAATCGCTTTACGGCGGCTTGTTGTCGTGACCTGTGAGAGCACCCGCGCGCGAGAATATCGCGCCTGTACCGACGGGGCGAGAGCAACGCGAACGAGAAGTAGCACTTGAAACCAAGTGTGGACGAGACATAACAATGACATCGTGTAAACATTTTATCAGGGTCGCGCGCCGCGACGGCGTATACACACTTCCGCCACAAGAAGAAGCGCGCGCGAGAGAGGCGACAACGACCACGATCACAGTCCTGTGGTGCTGCGTGCGCTCGGCCGTTGACAAACATGCGCTCTATCGCCACTCGCGACTACCGTATGCAAATAGACAGCTCCTCGGCTCTCCACTATACACTCAGTCTTTCAGCTGTATCTAGTCAAGGTATCAGCACACCAGTCCCACCACCCCGATGCGAGTCGCCTCACCGACTTATCAACACAACCAGGTGTCGCGAACACTTATCTCCCGCACTCGACACTTGAGACCAGTGCCCAAGAGCTACGGTAGGTGCTGGTGTACTGTAGATGGGACTCGATCGATTCATAGGCTGGTCAATGCCCTTTTATGGAACGAGTGAGAAAAATTCAAAAACAAAAAAGGAAGAGGAGATAAAAATATAAAAGAGATGAAAGAGATGATAAGGACTTGATAAGAATCACACCTGTACTGCAACATTCCGCAGAATAATCGTACAAAACAGAAAACACTAAATGGACGCGCCGTTCGACGCCCAGTGTTAAGCGCCGGGACAGACCGAGTGATTATGAGGTCGGATAACGATGCACGCGATCGATAATCATGTTTGCTGAGCACAGTGGCTGCTGCGAGGTACATCCACCCCGGCCGTGTGTCCGTTCCACCCTGGCCGTATATGGGGGGCCGAGTCCGGACGACGACGACGACGGACATCCCGCAGTGATAACTGTCAACCTCGGCGCTCCGCCTTGTCTCTACGTGACCGTCGTCATCGTCTTCGTCGTCGTCGTGTGGTGGACCGCTACGGTTGCGCTTCGTTTCACATCACAATTAGACGGGGCCAGGTCGGGTTGTTCGTCGGACAAGTGCTACTGATTGGAATCCGTTCCTCGGCCATCCTCGACGTGGGCAGGGTCTTTTTAGGGGATGACGACAATGGAAACGGATTACAGCCGGCCAGCAACCAGTGATTATCGCCCACTATCGATATCGACACAAAGAGGCATTGAACGAGTCCGCCCACTTACTCACAATCACAACCACAACAGCAATGGGGGGAACGAGGAGGGTGAGTGAGCCTCATTGCCCATAGATGTCAACCAGCCATGCCTGATAGGCTGTACACCACATAAATTTCGCTATCGGGCTGAAAATTGACAGTGAAAAATGACGTAGAGAAGAATACCGATGTAATTTTCTTGGCAAGATCCCTTCACATTGCACTTCATTTTTTCTAGGGGAATGAGATATTCGGTAAAATTCACACGAAAATCATGGTCCTTCGACAAATTACTTGTTACAACTCAAACAAAGCAGTAATTATTGTCCATCTATGGAATTCCGCCCAATGACATGGTTCTTTGTTCCACACACTTTTCTTCTGTTGCAGATGGTATGAGTGGCACTCGAAGGACCTTATTGATCGTTTAGTTCCACCATCTCCGAGTAGTGCCATGAAAAATCCCCTTAGAAAAACAGATTCAAGAGGTAGGCGAATTTTACTGATAGAAAATCAATATTGAAGCCCTTAAGGTCAATCAAACAGTAATACTCAGGTAAATACCAATTATTGCTCTTTATTCTTTTATTAAGATTATCACCCCCCCCCCCCATTTAATGGAATATGATGGTCCCCAGCCCACTCAGATTTGTCCATGTTTGGATGAAAAACTGATAAAAATAATCCGAATTTTGCAAAAACGGGTGAATTAAGTTTGCGTTTTGCTGGGTTAGGCTGTGAAACATTGGTCGCTCCGGCCAATAAAATAGCCAGCTTGGCTAGACCGCATAACCTATGGACATGCCGAAATAAAGCCCCCGTAATTCTATTCGAAATCGGCAAGGTCATTTCGTACGCATATTCAAATCCCGATAAGGAGAGATTTATAAACGATGAGTGGCGCCAGATGGTGAGCAGAAGCGAAAGACTCCGTACAATTTATCAGTTACCCACTTACGCTTGGTGGGTCCCGGCTTGAATTCATCGATTCATGCTAGTTTTACAGTATACCTCATGGCGAGGAAGGAAATATCTGTATAAATTGGAATCTCTCAAAAGTTATATAACTTGGTATGAAGAGCCAAGCGGCTTGCGAAAATGTGGCTAGGGCGGAAGTGCAGTACGGGCATGAAACTATGTGGGGACCTCAAAAAGCTTTCATCGACCCAGGCACCCCACATTTTCGGAATACGGAAACCGGAATCGAGAGAAAATGCATGTGAAATGAGAAAAGCTACTGTCACCAATTATTGAGCCTTACTGAAAGACCGTTTTCACTCTTTTCTCAATCAAACAAGCAACTTTTTTCGCAAGCCTTTCAACCGAGGAGGGCAACAGTTACCATACAAAACGATGCAAATTCGATAGATTTCTTAGGCAGCTAATAACGTCACCTCCTACAGTCAATCCTGTGTGCTAAATAATGACCCTAATCCGTATTCAAGTAATCTGCAGCGCGCACGCCTGGACTATCTATTGCAGATTAGGCCAGACGGTACTCCATGGAATCCGCCGTGAAATCAAAGTTAACCCTTCCGTAGATGAAGTCCTTTTTGGCAAGAGCAGCTTTTCTAAAATGGCTCCTTCGAGTGACTTTCGCGCTCCCTGTAGCGCTTACTGGCGACCTCGGTGCCATTAAGGCAAACGGTGGCTGCTGAGGTGATGGCACAAGGGGAGGCACGAGAACGCTATTATCACAGTGCGTATCGATTGTGAGCGGAATGGGGCGAATGAAAGGGAGGCCTCGGCAGAACGCATTATCATTAAGCATCATTCATTGGGATAAGGGATTTAGGAGGTGGGGGAATAGGGGGCAGACATATATGATTGTCTTTCCATGGCCATCGCACGGCTATCCCTTTCTCGATGCCGCGGAGACCGCCACGAAGTTCTTTCTCTTTCCAGGAGTTCAACTATCAGATTGTCTTTAGGCGACAGGACGACGATGTTAGACGAAGTGCCCTGGAATAATCGCCTAAACGACTTTGCCAATGATAACAATGGCGAGCCGAGACGAATATAAACTACTAAATCCTACGTAAACAACGACGACGAGACTGATTCTTACTGCCTTCTGGAGGAGCTCTTCATGGGAAAACCTTCTATGTATCCATGACCAAGACATTTGTCTGGCTACGGCCACAAAACCATGGCAAAATGCCAAAAAAGTCCCTTCAACAGGGTTCCCCTAACAATGAGGCCATGTACTGAAAACAGCTGATTCACTTATCCATGGTGATGAATAATGGTGACCACTAATGGCAAGTAACAATAGAGTGACTGCGTTGGAACGCTGTGAACGCCGTGAGGAATGATGGGAGAGAGGGAGGAGATACGAAGCAATGACAAGATGATCTGGAAAAGCATGATATCGCCAGCACACCGACACATGTGCTGCGCAGTCAATCACTGTGAGACGACCGGCAGTTCGAGTCAGTTTGACTGAACGCGTGTCTCACATATGGTCAGCACTGGGCCAGCACACCCCACAGAAGCTCACTGCCGAGCCAAGTAAGTTCTTTTTTTCGGGATGTAAGGATTGGGGATGAAACCGTGGCGTTAATATTGTAGGCGTGGTGACCCTGTGCAGTGGGCTGGCTTACTAATACTCAGGTTGGTTACCGGTTAAAAAAGGAATGTTTTGCAGAAATACGAGTGTCAGGCACCCTTTTGCTGTACTGACACGGCTTTATGGGAGTCACCCTAGCGTTCGTCGTCGTCAAGGGAATGTTATCCGAAATGGCATATACCGCTGAAAGCCCCGCGACATCCAAATAATGGAGCCGACACACGACGCGCCACTCAGCTCAGTTCAGTTAAAAATGAGCGCACTACTCGACGAGTACGACCGCAAAGAGGAAAAAAACCAACGAGGTTTTGTGCTTGGCCTCGACGGTCGCTTAGATACACATTCGGCCATACATTATAGACTAGGCCACGTACGTTGGTACTAGCTAGTCTTGTCAGCTAATACGAAATAAACGTCGACCTAGTAACAGATAGAATAAGCGACAGAATGACAGAATGATGTACACTGGTGTCTATTACGGTATGCACACAAACTCGGACAAATGTATTTAGAAGGGGTGGGGCCATGATTAGCCACGCCCCTTTCGGAAATGCCCAAGTTTGCGTATTCTGACCTCAATGTAAACAGCGTATATCTTAAGTACACATGGTACTAGACACCCGCTTACGTTTCACCGAAGAACTTCGATCGGTAGCGGGGCTCAGTGGAAACAATGAACCTACCACCACGAGGCTATCCCTCTTGCGAAACTCGGAAATCAGAAAACGAAAACCTGGAAAGCTACCAGTTCACTAATCTTTAGGGAGGAACTTCGTGATTTACAAGGACGTATCAAAATTTTTTGAAATATCAAATTTATCAATTGGGCGCGAGATTAGCTGCAAAAGGTAAGGCGACTTCAGGATTAGCTAGATCGTTTCACCAATAACGACAGAGGTAAGTTTGGCTGATTTATCAGTAAAGTAACGTCCTAAAAGTAAGAGCTAAAGAACGCATAGTTACTTACCTACAGCTACTTACTGAAACGAAAAAAAATCCCATTTAGGTACTTCAACCCATATTTCCAGAGCGATACTCCTGATACAGTAGTAAGTGGCATGGCCAGTTTCCAAAAATCTTTACAGCTCTGATAATCCAGGGTATTTTTGAAATTCTGGTCGCCCCTTATTTACTGATAAACAATAAGTGTTGAGCTTCGATCTGATAGATATCTGATTAACAGTAAATAAATAAGGTAAATAACTACATTTACTGGCGTGAATCTTCATGTGCCTTATTTGTTGAAAATTTACAATGTTTACTGTTTTTGGAAACAAACTGTCAACAGCCAAATAGAGGAGCAGTTGAACGATATTCTTTTATAGTTTTAGCTGCGTATCAGTCGATGGCGATGACTTCAGTCTTCAACAATTACTTACTTGTATCTTTCTGAGGACAAGTAAGAACACCATTAAGCTCTTGCATATTCAATATCAACCACCTTAATCTGAATGTATACTCAGGTTATACCAACAGTGATTAACAACCCCTAAAAGCTGCAGAGTTTTGCACGCTCTAGTTTGAATGTGTTGGAATATTATTTCTGCTGAGAACGCTCCAATATGTTTAACAAATGACGCTTTCTAGGATTTGGAAACCGCATCCACTGGCAAATATGACTAATTATTGGAAACCAATGGACACGTTGACCGACAGCATGACGCGTCATGCGCTGGTCAGATTTTAGCGGATGGGGAACCTCGTTTTTGTTCGCGTTTATTTGACATTTTTTCGATTATGTTAAAATGTCTTGGATGCAGTGCATGTTTACCTCGAACAACGTGGAAAGATTAGCGATGGCAGGAACCATTAAAGGGTTTGTACATTTAAAAAAATTAGTAAACAACAAGTTGCAGGTGCACGCCAGCGGGCTCTCGTCACGTGCCCATATCCAGCCATCAAACCCTAGTCACCACCCTTGTTGAGAAAAGCCACCAAAACCCTTCCCAGCATTATAAGTAGCGACTCAGAAACGGTAATTTTTTTCAAAAGAAATTTGTCAACCAAAATTCTTTTGCTAAATACTATACAGTTAATTTCACTGCCAAGAAAGAACTTCATATATCATTTGGATAAATCAAGGGATATTAAGAAATCGGGATATTTGCATATTAGGAGAGAGAGATTTGACCTATCAGCTGAACACAGTTCCGCAATTTGGCAGTAAAAGTGCAGTTAGTGATTTAGCGATGCACAAAAATTACTGCAAATGTAACCGACAAAGAGATTGTCTATACCCTTCATATTGCTTTTTATGGCCCATCGTACGTAATTATAAATTGCCATGGAATGTTGCTGCAAAAAATGCTAGAAACGATTTTATTAAGGGACCAAAAGGGGGTTAATGAGTGATAAGAGGCTGAATAAATCTTTACATTTTGACTCACCCAGTCTCTTCTGCTCTACGATACTTCCTACAATACTTACTACTTACTTACAATACTTACAATACTTATAGCTCCCGTCAGCCGTCTGGCTGCTCCAGACAACTGCAGGCTTTCAAGTTGATTGTCTTCGGGGGAATACTGTATCGTTCACCTTTGTTGGTGATAGATTATTAAAATAAGAGACGGTGATCTCTGATCGCTGCAATTTCGATGCGATCAGTGAAGCGCAAAATTATTGCGCTGGAGTTACATGAAGTGGAAGAAGAGATCTAGGAAGGAGTGAAAAGTGGAGGAGAATGTATAAGAGGCGAGTCGCCGCGAGGTGATTGGGCCGAGTAGAGGTATAAGGTGGGGTCGAAGTGGTGGTGTGTGCTGCGAGTTAATCGTCATGACAATAGTCGATGTGAAGTGTGGCGAGGCCAATTTTGAATAAGGCGGCCTCGGTAATCAGTGAAGACAGGCGGACGCTGAGGCAGTGTCGTCGTCGGCCAGACGCAGACGTGCCGCTGACGAAAGGAGTGTGTGATCGGAGGGAGCACACCTCCCCCAGCCTAGTCCGTCGTCGTCGCCTATACCCCCATACTACACCATCACCATCACTACCTCCATCGGCGCCATCACTAAGGATCACGGTAACGACGACGATGATGATGACGACGACGACAAGGATGAGATGGACTAGGCGGCCGTCGCCGACACCGTACAGCCAGCCAGCCTAGCAACTTGACGCTCGGCATCGGCGAAGTGGATTTGATGATTTAGATGTGCAGGTAGAAATCGCCCGGGATAATTATCGTCCGGAAGGTGATTACGGTGGAGCGAAGTGGAGTGAAATAGTACGGTAGGTGGAGACTGATGAATGACATCAAGGAGTCGTAGACGCGACTACACAAATCAATTTCTTCAACCGAGTTTACAGACATAGACAGTCGTAATCCGGCTCAGTCCGTAATCAAGAACTGCTGATCGAGGGTACGATATTTCACTGGGGCGAAACTTTCTGCTTACCGAACCTACTGCCGGTTGTACTCTCAGTGAAACCAACCGACTGGACATGTGCACGATCAGGAAATCCGATAGAGGTTATTGATAAAGTGCATCGGAACAAACTAAAACGTGCACAGTGCACGTTGTCTCAAAGACAGAACGCTTTTCTTTTTCCACTGCTGTTATTGAACGAAGGAGAACATCGTGAAGAACATTTTGAAGGACAAAAGTCAAAAGTGAAGACCAACAACTTTTTTGTAGCAGAAAAAAAGGTAAAAATTCGAGAAAAATGCCAGTTTTTCTAGCGGCACGTGTCTGAAAATGAGAAGATAAGAGCGATCCAGAAGCTGTAGCTTTCTCACCTGAGCCATAGATTTTCAGCCCAAACCCCTGAACAAAGGCCACGTTACCGCCACTTGTCTCATGGCATTCGATCGAAATTGCCTAGACCTTGAAAGGCGAGTAATTGAACCGGCCACAATGTATAGGAAACCCCTAACAGACTGAGGAACACACATACATACATACACAGACATTGAGGAAACAAGGTGTGCGCGCAGCTCAACCTTGACGGCTTACGTATCGGCCAAATATCGGGCCAACTATATCCCAGTTCGGCAACCACACGGCGAGGGGGTGCGAAGAGGCTGAGAACAAAGCTTCTCATCGCGTGCACCAATCGGGTTTTCTTTCTGGGGGTGAAATACCCAACCAGGTCTTTCTTTCTTATCTGGGAAGCCTGCCATTTCCTACCGTATCAGGTATCATTAAGGGGCCCCTTCTTGAATGATAAAAATATGTGCAAAATCCTTTTTCACCAGATGAAATTTAAGCTAGCCGGGAGCGTTCCTCTAGAAAGAATCTCGAGAGCTTTTGGAGAGCTGAGGCTCGGGAGGCTTTTTCCATCAACATGATAGGCTTAATTAGATCTGCGTGGGGCCGTGCTGATAAAACCACGTCACGCCGTATGCGATCTTTGTAAACGAGCCACATTTCACGGGAAGAATTCAAAAATTCCACGGGGAACGGCTCTTAATGACTATTGATCAACAGCTCAACGGCAAAAATAGCGCTTAATATTCCAGCTGAAAAACTTCCTTTCAGAGTGGGTTGGTTATCTGATGATGTCACGCTGCGTTTGTCCCTGGTGGGCTGAGACGGGGCCATAGTGGTGAAAAGTGTTGTACGGGTTGTACGAGGTATGAGAACGGGGAATTGAAACGGGAATGATGATTGCGGTCGTCGCCGTCGTCGTCGTCGTGGTTGTGGCAGATGGCTAATCAACCACACATGGCGGAGGCAGAGTGATAAACCGGATGTCGGCCAGCCTCGAGCCTCTTCCTAGCCCTCTACCCTTCTCTCTAAGCGCCTCTCTCTTCGTGTCCGCTTTTGATAGCAGCAGATGCGATCGCATATGCGACAACACAACAATCACTCAATAACAATCCCCCCACAGGACGACAAGTCCAACTGGTACACGCATCACAAGCTGATAAAATCCATTAGAAATGCCTGCATCAACGAATCGATCGTGCATGTTTTCGCTCATCATTGTGCTTCCTCTGATCGAGTGATCGGTTCCCATCAGATCCTGTTTTTATTAACCACTCCGAAATACGCCATGCATGCTACCTCCATTCAGGTTTATGAAGGTTCTCGGAGACGAATAAGATGTTTACAAAGACCGGCGAGAGCAGGTCGATATACAAGCTAAAGCTTCATGTTCAGAGCAATTCCGACAACAGTACGCTGATAGTTCGTTTTAGAGCTGCACTTTATCATCCAACAAAAATCAAAGCAAATATTGATATAATCGATTAGTTACTCAAATAAAAGAGGTTTTCGTTAAGAAACCAAACTTTCACTCACTTTCTGGAACAATTAGCCAATGTTCAATAGCAATCAAGTTGTATGCACTTCTTTGCTCTCTACTACTGGTTTAGAACTGTCAGCGTGTCAACAATTATTGCTGATAACTCAACCGATCTGGAACTCAAGAGTGACTGAAGATGGGTCGCCCGATTTCTACAACTTACAAAATCCCGGAACTTGAAACAAAACAGGGAGCGATTGGTTCGGGAAAAGTCAGCATGGAAGTGTCAAAAAACGATTTGATGAAGTGACTGCATTCGAGAACCGGAGAGACTTTGTCAATCATTATTCTTTCGGGATGCGCCGTTCATTCTACTCAATTCGAAATCACAGTGACAATTGAATGCCATCTATCTCATACCATGCCTCGCTGGGCCAAGCAAAGTATGAGACCGTGCTGGTATCTTCTCTGACTATTCTGATATCGTTTTCGACTCTGAAGTATATCTTCGTTTTTGAAATCTCTTGAGGACTCTTGATGTAAGATTTATTGGTTAGCTTTCGCTGTGATAACAGCTTCTTCAGACCTACAAGAAACATCAAGCATATTACAATACTTCAATCCTAGAAGACATCAACATCGACTCCGAAGTAATGAGATGCCTGGTTGGCTAGGGTAAGATTGGATCTAGGATTCACGCCCAGACCTGCGCCTGGTAAGCAACGTCTTTTTCCACTACACCACCTCCGCCACGAAAAGGATTATAGACATTGGAATATCGAAATAAGTTTGCGGAAGGGCAGTTGAACAATTCCTGTATTCTCGAGCCTTTTGGAAGCTACGCGGCAGACTCGCACTATATTTTATAACATCCTAAATTGCAATAAGGTTCCTGGGCAGAAGTCTCCTGAAGAATTATTAGCATCTTTTTCCAACAAAAGCCTGAACGGAAAAATATCACCCATCTTACTTCAATGAAGATCAAATACAGAGCACAAGTTCAAGAAAAGCCAAATCTGGATGAATACCTCATGCGCAAACGATTCGACTTCTCTTTACTGCACAAAGAATTCTAGAAGGAGAGATTGGCTAAATTTAGTAGCCACGGGAAAGGCCGAGGCTGGCTAATATTAAAATTTTCAAACGTCTAACAATGATGCTGTTCCGAAACCTCAGCCCGGTGTCAGACTTTGCGAATTGCTCGATTCGCAAAGTCCGAAAACCGGCCTCATGGTGATCCAAATATGCAAAGACCATTTGACCTT
>MU868589.1:81456-92970 GCA_036418205.1 Ostertagia ostertagi
GAGAACTACAGCCGAAATTCGAAAAAAAAAACTGATCAACGATAAGATAACTTTGCCGATAATGTAGAATAGGTTTTCCAGTTGCTTCTAACGATAAGTGGAATGACGTGCACGTGATCTGTTCCTCTATTACGAAGATAGATTACAAGAATTGATTATTTCAGCATAAAATCTATAAATACATTGAAGCAAAAAGTGATTTTTACCGCATAGTGATATATAGGATGCCTAGGACTACGGCCCGGATTGGCCCCAAAAACTGCTTTTTGAAAGTGATGGTTCTCGAGAAAATTTCAACACCCTAAAGAAGCCAAGTACCTAATGTCGGAATAATTTTTGAGTGATTGGTATAAGGCTCTTAACTTTTTTTTATCAAGTGTTTAGCGGATAAAAACATGCCCCCTATTGAAAGCAAGCGCCGAATTTTCCATACGCTCCTTCAACTACATTTGGTCCACATCAACGAGCGATTTCTAATCATTTGATATCACAGCTATATAAATACAGATGGCGGTCGATATCCATCTGTGTAACGAAGCTAAACGTAAACGTAAAATAATAAAAGGGAAAATAATTGAATTCAAATATCATAAGGAACGCTTGAATTCATATTAAATGAAAGTGTTTAGTGAAATTTATGATTGCATACTATTCGGCGTGAGCACAGACTTTAAATGCCACGCGGCACTGCCAAAATAGTCTTGAGAAAAATGCGGCTCACCAATTTTCGGACAAGAAAATAAGAGAGAGGTGTCGGAGAAGAAGGGGGAGGGAAGGCACAAATAAAATTAGAGAACAGACAAGTAGATTAGATTATGAAAAATAGCACCTTCCTCAATACTACCCATCCCTCCTGTCCCCACTAAAATGGAGCAAATTTTATATTCAAAAACAACAGCCTGGTAGAGCTTTTCAAAGTCCATGTACCTTGTAAGCCTATAGGGCTGGTGGGCACGACTAGGGCAGTGACTACAACGGTCATTGTAAGGCAACGTTTTTCCATTTTGCTGAAGCTCTTCCCTTCTTAGCTCTACTCTCCTATTATTTCGTAAACTATTTCTTTTTGCAATTGCTCCTCGTTTTTTATGCTTTTTTAAATAGTTGGTGCTGGTAAATAACTCAATTATCGCGATCTTCCGTCCGATTTTTCGCTGGTTCTCGATCAGGAATTTCTTGTACTGCTCATAATAGGTTAGCCGCACAACCTTAGGGGCTCTATGGTTTCCAAGCTGACGATGAGAAGATAATACTAAATAAATCGACAGCAACACTCTGAACGACATCCTGCGAGTGCCAAAATAGTAGCGATTCCTGTCGCTCAAAATTGCTTCCGATGATGGAACAACTTTATTGTGCAAAATTCAGCCTCCAAACCCGGTGTCAGACTTTGCGAACCCAGCGATTCGCCTGTAGCAACGAATCCAGCGATTCACCTGTACCAACCAAATCTGTGGATTCGTAACGACTCGGCGGAATCGCCACTATCGAATCGCTAGGTTTGCAAAGTCTTGCAGCGGCCTAAGAGGGTTTCATCGACAAAAGTAATGACTTCAAGGAGAGGTGATGGGATCGCTGTGCTAAATCGTGACTGTGCCTGCTAATGAAGATCTTATGGATGGAATTAAGCCATAAAAGGATAGGTAACTAGCAAATATGCCTTTTCCGGAACAAGTGAGTGATGTTTTCAAGCACTTAGAATCCTCAACTAGCAGCTGACTACAGCTGCAAAACTACGAAACTACGCTAGGTGTACTGTAATTACAGTATCCATCAAAGTCCCACTTGAAATTGATCTTCCAATCAATTCAGGTAAAAAGTCTTACTGCCAGCTAACTGAAGCGTGACCTCGAAACCTGAAGATAAACCAAACGAAAATCTCTGTTGCAGTTATCCGATTCTACCGTAAAGTACACGAAACACAATCAAGATCGTCTAGAAATTCCAGGAGTTCTCGTTTTTAGGACACTACAAGCGATTCCAATCTGATAGTCACGAACTGGGCCAACGTGACTGTTTGTGTGCTAGCTGGAGTGTGGGCTGTCTGTGTGTGTGTAGATGATTTGAACTTTCACTTGATCTAACGCCGTAGTGTGACGATTCCATTCAACAAAAGACCTATTCCAACATATCGAGGGCGGTTCTGCGACTGAATTTGTACTTGAATCGTGCCGAAGCGGACACTACTTGAGACTAGCGCCGTACGGTGGTGGTGGTGGTGGTGCGAGCACAGTCGATCACCTCGTTCCATGTTTCGTATGAAATAAGCGTAACATCGGGCGTCGCGCATAGATCCGGTGTCTCAATGGGGATCCTTAATGGACCGACTGAATTCGACCCATAGCCTAGTAGTTCGACAAGAACCTCCGGGATAACCCGCGGGGATTTTTGGAGGTACATTGGCCATCGACAGGAAAAAGCAGAGAATAAAAAGATACTGGACGAAAGGGAGGGTTTGCTGCGTCCGCTGCATTCAGAGATCAAAAACTGACCACTATTAAATGTTTTGTATACCAGACTAAAGGGAGATTGGTTGGTATACTAAAAAAAACCGACAATTTTTCTGCTAACTGAGATGGGTCAAGGCAAGGGAATGGCTCCACGTGCCAGACCCACGCTGAGCTCACTTGGAATAAATCCAGAAATGATTTCATGGGCCTTTTACAACTTTTTTCGTCCTTTCATCCAAAGGAAGGATAACTAGGCGCCTTCTAACGAATGGTAAAAAAGAGATAAAGGAACCCGGCCCCTTCGCTGTGCAAAAAATTTTTTCCTTCGAGACTTATTTGAACCTGTTTACCCCCACCCCCTCCTTCGAACCTTTTTAAAACTCTTTGCAATCCCTTATCACTTGCCAAGCGCATTTTGGGAGACACTATAGTAAGCCTGAAACAGTCCGCTTGTTCTCCCCTAAACAAAATCTTCTATAGGAGAATACGCAGACCGTGGTTTTACCATCGTTTCCATTGACGTACTGAAATAAAGGTTAAGCTCTGAGCTGATACGTAAAGCGTTGTAGCAGGTCAGTTGTTTTTCTATGGAGAGAAAATCGTTTCCAGCTTCAGAGCTTATCGCTCCTTTCTTCCATCAATAGTAGCTGAAGAACAAGGGTTCAAAAAGCTGATAAAAAGAGAATGTCAAGCTTCTGACTTTTCTTCTCCCATTTCTAGCTGAGGAAAAAGAAGTTTTAAAAGGCATATCAAATTGAGGTTAACGAGAACGATTTACCGTAAGAAAAACGTATTGAATAGGGCAAATTGAGGAGAATCAGGCGAAGATGAAGAGAAGGTCCTCCGGAAGAAATACGTGGATGTTTCTTTAGGCGAGCAGGTCGTGAACTGACAGCTGGTTGACCCACTGAGGAATCAAATTTCCACTGTGGTATCATTATAGCGCCACCGACTCCTTCGATGATGATCATTAGATCGACAAGGGTTCAGCTTTCAGATAAATTATCATCTTAGATGCTTGCTAGGAAACTTGTCAGCCCCCATTGCAAAATTTCCCAAAAGCCTACGAGGGAATGAGTTTGGAAAGGTTTTGATTACTGCCAATATCTCGGCTTTGCTAGGTAACTTTACGGCTCTTTTTCACTCAGAAGTCGAGAAGCTGCCAATTACCGAGTAGGTCTATTTATTCTGGACCAAGCACCTACTGACGTACTTTTCGTTAGGAAGCCTTACATCTTGTGCTACGCAGGATATTTATACTTCCCCATACTTTGGTCAGTGACACGTACGGTGGCGATGTGATGCTTACATTCCCGGCCTCATTAGGTATTACTGGCCCAAGATATGGCTCATGCCGTCTATGAAAACGACTGGAGAATATCTTTTATTGAACGGTTTTAGAGGAAGCTGATGAATTTCCCGTTGCGTTAAACAAACTGTGTGGAATGCCAACAGCTGTGTCCCTAAAAGTTCGTCAAAGTAGTTATTTCAACACGCACTAGTGATAAGGGTGTACGAACCTTGATTGAAAATGGTGTACACTCTAGGTGGAAGTGGTTAGGACAATACGCCAGCGATTCCGAGACGCGGACTGGCATAAGCAATGATAAAAAGGAGGCGGCTCAACTGCAGCATGTGGTGGCACTAGCGTTCCCAAGAGAAGGCAGCATTGTTGTTTGATTAGAAAAAATGAACGAATAAAAAAAGGATAAAGCATTTGCCGTTGATCAATCCCTTTTGGGATGCGGCACGCATTCTACTTCCATTTGTACATTCGTAGTGGCGTTTGAATGCGATGTGGCCTTGCGGGGGCCAGCCGATGTACAAGTCAGTGTTTTTATCCTCCCAGACAAGTCTGGTACCAATTAACCGACCCCGGAGGGATGGAAGGCTTGGTTGGCCCGGGCGACTCACGACCCAGGATTTGATCCCCGGACCGCGTGGTAAGCGTGCCACTTGCCACTACACCACTTCCGCCCTGAAATGATACAAGCTTTACAAAAGCTCGAAAATTATGAATTTTCGCAACTTTTGCCCTTCCAGCCTTTTCACTTATGTGCCTTCCTATTCATCAGCCCCTTCTGTGAGAAAAGTTAGGCTTGACGCAGGAGTAAGGTATGGCCAAGTTAGGACTATCGTAGGGGAACACGTGAAGGGGAGAGCTCATTGATGTTGGGGTCTCCTTCAAGAACTGGGGTCGCCCTGTCCCTCCAGAATTCGTCCAAGCTATACTAGTTGGCCGTGAATAGGACAACGGGGAGGAGGGTTGTCCACCCAGTAGCCACAGCCAGCACTCCGCTCTGAAGCCTTCATTTTTTTCAAAATCAAAAAGTTTAAATTTGAAATCTGTCAAATTTTAGCCAGTGGCCACACCATTCTCTGGATAACTTGTCCTCGAACCTAGAAGAATCCAGTCAACGCCAAATAAGTCACTAAAACCTCTCATTAAGAACTGTCAAATGACCACCACAATCCTACGGCGCACTTTTGAAGAAAAGACAGTGCCTACTGGTCTTGAACTTGTCATTAAGCAAATACCGTCTTAGGTGAGAAAATGGGTCTTGGCTGGACTAGCCTCCAGTTCGCATTACCTTTATAGTGATGGCTTCGTTTAATAGTAAACCGGTTCAGTCTAAACTCAGTCTCGTAAAATACCTAACTACAATTACTTTAAGCGGTGTGTTAAAGTAACTAGCACCTAAAATAGCGCCACCTAAGACAGTTCACTCTAATGTACTTTAAGAAACGATCTCGAGGGCTGCGACTCCATAGCAAGGTCAGAAAACGTAATGGGGCTTTACCTAACGCGACAGACATTATCAAGCCTGCTAATTATACAGGTAAAACTGCCTATCAAACTCGAGGATTTCAATGGCAGGAAGGGGCCAGCAAAACCGATTTAATCGCTTCTTACTGGTGAAATCAACCGTGAAATCAGTAGAATCCATCGGTAACCTTTGCGAAAGTGGTAGAAGCAAACAAACGTCTGTCGACGAGATCGTTTGCTGATTGTGTAAATACAGAACAACAATGAACTCCAACTGTTAGACCAACCACCGTGCCTGCCACGTCACGACGCTACCACATTGTGCACGAGTAGTTACCGGCTGACTCATTTGATTACTTTAATCAGTTACTCAGTAAAAGGGAGAAGAAGAGAAAGGTGGGGGGGTTGGAAGGAGACGATCCTCCGTTAGTATTCCTTAAATTCATGAAGTTCAAACTGTCATAAAATTCCTGAAATATCGATCAGAGCTCTGCAATATGTTCTACAATTCTCCGGCAGGCAGCAATTGTAGACTCTCCTATCAGTTGATTTTGAGCGCTGTTTTTGATCACATTGATTGCATGCTACAATGGAAAGGCTGAGGAAGGGCTCCAGTGCGTAACTTGTGGGGCGCACTAGCACAGTAAGCGAAGCCGGTTCGAGCCCCGCCTGGGGCAAGAATTTCGTTCATGACACAGCATTCTTGTGAAATCTTCCATCAGTAAACGGGAGGTCAGTATCTTATAACCAAATAATCCATCAGCTTTCTCTAAGACGCAGCTCATTTTCTATAACGTAGAGGTGCCAATCTGAGTTTTGAATTTTTTATGATCAAAAACGTCTCAGTAACGAAGAGTGATGTCAGCAGTGATAATACAGCTAGAGCAGAATAGAGAGAGCGAGATAGAGAACCTTGAAAGAACTCAGGACCATTTCCTCATATCGAGAGGAAAATCGAGGATTAGCCTGCGATTCGTGCTTGATACAGCTTCCTTCTGGATGCGCCATGCATTCCACTTCATTAAGTGACTTGAATACTAATTTCCGAGTCAACTGGAAAACACTAAACTGTACATTTTGAAAGATCTCCGACGCCCAGTTTTATCGCTGGTTTATGCACATTTAATCAGCATTATTGATATAGCAGTGGCTCTACTTTAATACTGCATTTCGCATTTACAAAAACGTTTGGGTAGGTTTGGACGAGCGCGATTTAAAAAAATTGCTGAACTCAGTTATTGAGAGCTGAATAAATATAGCTGTATTAAGTGAGCAACACGAATGCACTCGCCAAACCGGCTAATCATTTTATTGATAGAAAAAAGCACATTTTGTGGAGGCCGTCGTCACTTGAGCTGTTTGGCTTGCAATCAAAAAGTATCTGATTTCAGAAGAGAGTATAAATTGAGTTTCAACCAATACCGTGTTACTACGATCCTCAGGCTTGCGTTCTAAATTACTTAACCCCGAGGGATTATCACCTTTTTTTTTTTTGGAGAAAGCTCCAAAAGTTCAAACATCTTCGGAAAGCAAAGTCACTATCACACATAACTTCCCATACTAATAATATGGACAGATTTAACCAAACTGGGAGAATGTTGTAAAGGCCGCTCAGTGTTGCAACATTTTAACAGTAAGACCCTCTCTCTTTGTCTTCGCTTGGGGATATTAGAATGGGTCAAGGCAAGCAGATGGCTATTTGCGACCAAAAGAGACCCCAATTTTTTTTGTTTGGGTTTTTTTTCACCAAAAACGCAAAAAAAAAAATTTATTCAATCCGCCCTCTGAACCTGTATGATGAGTCGGAGCCTTTCGTCGCGGCCACTTACGCATTTTCAAAACCTACTGCCTCTCTGACAATAAGACGACCATCTCGATCCGAATCGGCGGACTGATGAGATGATGATGGGGGCAGTGGTGATGAGTGAGTGACGGAATTCGAATCGAGTACGTAGGTAGGTAGGGTAACCTTGAAGGTTACGCTGTTGTCCTAGTTTCGAGTTAGTTTGAAGTGGCTCACATTTCACGCCTCGTACATCGCTCTCACGGGGAACAGGTAATTTTGAGGGCCAAGTGTGATGTGAAGAGGTTTGACGAGGCGAGGAAACGTAATGTAGCAGGAGAAGGAGGAGACATAGAAGAGGTAGTGTGCGTCGAGTTGATGAGTGGGGGAGCGCCAGGGTGACAGCGATGGGGCACACCTGACGAGAAGAACTTGCTGGTACCCGACGGATAATGTGAGTCGGGCCCCGTCACACACACCAACCATCCCCCAACTAGGACAAACTGCACTTCAATTACTCCACGGTGATTAAGGAGAGACGGAGGAGATTGTGGCCGATTCGCGAACATATTCTAGTCATCGATGACGATCCCTCATCCTTCAACCGTCGATACAAACACTACGACTTGGTGAGATCGGAGGGAGCTTCACTCGTTTTCTTCATTGCACAACCAAATAAGTAGAAGCTTGTCAAAAAGAAAGCCCTACAAATACCCAAAAACCTGGAAAGACCGCGAAAACTTCATCTTAATGACTCAAAAGGTTCTCCACTACATAACTCAGACTAGCCAACTACCCGGAAATTTCTGGACCTTCCTCAAATTTCAGGAACCAATGTGTGGAAACAAATATTTTCTTGAGAGAAGATTAGCGGTATTTCCTAGGAAGGGGCTGGCAATAAATTCTTGCCAAGGACAATTTATCAGATAGCCACTTCGCTAAAACCGCGTAATAAGATCTTTTCTAGAGAACCGCAGAAGAAAAACAGCTGACAGTTTCAAAACTATCCAAAACAGCCTGCCTAATAGCACCCTATTCGGACACACCTGATTGCTGCGCGGGAACCGTCATAACGAAAATGCCTTGCAATATAATGTACGCTATCGTGAAATTTATTTTACCCCTTTATGTCTCTCATTGACCATTTCCATTTGGGAAATTTTATACACACTTACGTCGAAGTATCTCAGGAGCGCCACGTGCTTGTCAAATTACCAGAAATACTTACAGAACGACTTCCTTATTTTCCCTGCTGTTCATATATATAAGTACAGCACATTCATAAATCTATTAACAATTTTATCAGTGAGTCCAGTGTTAAACCGGCTCTGAGAAATAGTGCAAACTGTTCAGGAACCTTTAAAAATGCCAAATAATTCAGACAAAAATTATGCTATTATGTGTGAAATCGTGCGCCACATGGTGGCCCACGCGGTACGCATTGTGTTGAAGTTCACTGAAATTGTTCACGCAGGTCATTCAAATGACTTATATTCATACGCTTTCACTACACCCGCTGCTTCTAAATGTCGAAGACATGGCGCATCCCAATCTTTTCGTAGTAGCGTGCTTTTATTGAATTTTTCTTTACACAGGCTAAGCGAAGATTCGCGGGCAGAAAAGCAAAAGTGTCAAATTTGCATGCTCCCAGGCTTTGACACCCACCGGGCTCCCACCAGGAACAAAAGTGCTTTGTTGGACTTGACGAACATTGGCTTCAGCATTGTCGGAGGCCATGCCAATGACAGCTACTGCGTTATTTAAAAAAAAAGATAAAACTAAAGACTCGATGATTTTTGAAGAAACATCCGATGAGTCCTCCCACCGTAGAATCAATAGATTCATTCGACAGCAGGACCGCTACAGCTTAGTATTAAACAAAACGCGCTATCAAGGAATATAGGCAGAGGTGGGGAGGTGTCAATTGACGTCACTACCTCCGAATTGAAGATTGCATAGATTGAACAGAAGGCTGATTAGATATCGCCGATGTCAATTATACCATTCATCGCTCTATGAATCATTTAATTGTTCAAGATCATCGTGGGAATATGACACTGGATCCTAGACCGGCCATTATGAAGACCCATTACCGTTTCGAATACAACCACATTACCTACAGGAATTCGAAAGCACGGCGTACGCCCAGTAAGGACTAATCGGAGGCTTCATGCCCTTATTATTGATGAACACATGGAGCAATCGAGGTGACCTCCTTCCAATTCTGGGGATTAATAGGCACATTTGAAATCAAACACTCACATGTGTGTTTGCTTTTGATCACTTAATAGTCAGTCATTTGATAGCTCGACGACGAAGAGACCCTGCCACTACTAATGACCTGGCGAACTGCAGGCCCATCTTGATAGTTTAACCAAAGGGACTAGGAAAAGGCAACCGAACAAACCTGAACATTCAAAAAACCTGAGCCTCTGTTTTTTATTTGAATATTTCAGCGGTAGTGAGTCGGGAAAATTTGATGGAAAAGCGTGGGTAGCGCAAGTGGCACCGCAAACCACACAAATCGCCCAGGGTCAGTTCTCTGCTCATATCTCGCACAGACCGAGCAGTGTTCCATTTCTTCGAGCTCAGAGATGGCGGGGAGAGTGAGCCACCTCACTAGGCAATTCAGCAGCGAATACTATCTCTCCTCCACTTGGGGTCTCCACAATCCATGGTACGAACCATACAGGACATGCATAACCCTCACACGGCTTTTCCTATTGGAGCCTACGGTAATTGGAAATCCTCCCGTAACCGCAGAAAGTCCGTCAAGTGGATGGGAGGAGCCATGTAGTTACATGACTGCAAAAAAAACTGGAAAAATAGAGAAAATCCAAAAAAATTCAGAAATCTTCCAAAAGCTCGTAAAACTTTAATCTTCCAAAAACCCGCAAAAATCCTTGAGTCTAAATTCGGTCAAGTAAGAATTGAGTTGGGCGAAATGGTGCCCCGGTAGCGTAACTGGTAGCGCACTTGCCCGGAAGCGAGAGGTGCGGGTTCTAGTCCCGCCTGGGGCGAAAGTTTTGTTCACAACCCAGCATTCTTGTGAAACATTCGCAACGCGAACTGCGGCGTTAAAACAGCAGTTAACAAACAAAACAAAACAAATAAGTCCTATTTCCACTACTTTCCTCTTTTCTAAAAAATCCACGAAACTTCGCTAAATAAAACTATTGAAGTTCCGCAGCAAAATACGCCCGTCCTTGTGTTGGCGGATTGGCACACTTTGCTTCAGAGTCACCCGATTATTAGCACTCTTCTATGAGTAAAAGCTGGCGATGTAGCATCCTAATGCCTGTATAATTCTGGATGGAAGTGGAATACGTGGCGCATCCCGAAATGCAATCTATCAAGTCTGAAAATTCTTAACTCCAGCAGTGCAGTGATTAGAGGAAGGCTGAATTAGAGGAGGTCTCTCCACTTGTGCGATCGAACACCGTCAAAGTAGAAGAGTATCCTCTCTACCTAAAGTCATTCAATTGCTACCGGACCTGTTTGAGTTGAGGTAAACCAGATTTGAGGCACGATTAAGCAAACAGAAGGCTCAGTCTTTGTAACTTTTAACTGTGAAGTTCAGCAACCCTCTTCTTGCACTGTAGACCAAGACGTAACTGCGCAAAGTCTGCGCTATGCAGACTGAGAGGAAGCCATTGCGAGGAATGAATACTACTGGTGTTCATGCTCTAAACCGTGGCTTCTAGAAGGTGATAAAGGTAAAATGATAAAGATCGAGTGCAGTGATAAAAAACAAGCTGGCACAGCTTGTGAATGATAAGGGCCTGAACACATAACTGATGATGATGAAGATGGATCGAGTGATAGATTCTCTTTTACGAGGTGCCGATATATTCGCTCGTGCGAAAACGACTGATAAGCCAATTTAGCGTGTGATAACGAATGATCGGATCACACTGTATGAAAGCTATTCAGCAAGTTTTGAATCTTTTCTTCTGTTATAGGTTTTTAGATGTAAAAATCTGCTAATGGCCCGACGTTTTGACCAGGCAGTCTTCCGAAAAGGACTAATCTATCACTGCGACAGCGCAACAGGGCCACTATGTGATAGAAATGAAGTGTAAAAGTGATTTTCAGAACAACGACGCTTATGGTAGACATTTCAAAAGTATAAAGAGCCAGGATAGCTACTGGTAAGTGGACTACTTACTTAAGAATTAGGGATAAGATAAGAGCTTGCAGACTCAAGAAGGATAGATAGTTTAAGCAGCTGACAGTGCATCATATGACAAACCCTACAAGGTGAACAGAAGCGTGACAATGGCTGATAAATCGGCCAAGTATCTGATGTTGGTGATAAGATAGGAGCAGATGCTGTGAGAGTATGGTGACATAAAAAAATGGTGCATTCTAATAAGGGGCTCAGAAAGCGAAAAAAAGAGAGGTTGACTACCGATTTCATGAAAGTGACTTACCAAAAATGACCGTTCAAGAGATGGCCAAAGTGGTAGCCGGTAAGATCAAGGAAAAGATTAGTAACGATAGCATAAGCCTGCAAA
>MU868590.1:0-20039 GCA_036418205.1 Ostertagia ostertagi
ACTTGACCTCAATCTTAGTGTTGTCAACTACTGCTGCACAGATTTTGAATGAGAGGCTGCGTGAATTGTTCAGTCAAAAGCTCATGGTTTTTTTCCTTTTTTGGACACACATTGTAGCATTGCCTTTTCGCAGGAGAATTTCCGAAATTTCTGAGCTCGTCAAAGCTTTTCGGGCTCTAGAAGATGAAGTCTTTGAAACTATAGCAGGATCTAGGCGCAACCAAAAACATACTCACGCTTTTGGTCACTTCAGGATCGAAGAAGACTCTCATATACGATGATCTTCCATCTCTGAAACAGAAATATCGGTCCATAAACCTTCTCAGAAAGTGGAAAATTGGTAGGTTCTATGATATATGATGTACGTAACAATGATATATGACTCTCGGTTCAGGAACTAAAGATGGAATAGTTCGAAAGCTTTTGGTCAGATATCGCTGGTCCGTGTTTGGTGCAGTGCTTTCAAAACTGCTTGCTGAAGTGTTCGATTTTATGAACCCCTTACTGCTCAAGTGAGAAGTTGATTCTGTCGCTTTAAATAGCTTCTATTACCTTGTGCCGGTTATTGGATTCCTGGCACAACATGATTAAAAATAAGTTTTGTTGACTTCACAAGGAGATGTACGAAAAGACTGTTAGGTCGGCTTTGTACGCTCGTTCTGTGGGCGGGATTCCCGCTCGTTCAACGATTTTATCAAAACGCTTTTACGAAGATACGGAAAAAACCACCTTAGAAATTGCCGACCGATGTAAGCATCATATCCTCATAGGCATTGGCCATCATCCACTTTATGTCCGGCCGCTGAATGTGAAGTATTGTGATACACTTCATCAAGGGTGCCGTCAACATCGCTAAGGTGGAGCAGTTTCGGAGACGGAGCGATTGCTTCACCTTCGTATTTTGCAATGGAGTTTACATAACTGCATTACTTTAATCAGACAGTATTGTGCTGTCCATGAGCGTCATCAGGACCTTAATTGTATAGCACAGAGAGGCACCAAAATATTTTTCAAAAAAATTCCAGAAGTCCACAAAAGTCCAAGAAGCCCAAAATACCAGCCAAAAAATCAAAAAGAATTCATTCAAGAACTTCCGTGATATTTCGGTCCAACATCGTCTTCAATTATTAATTTCTCTTAGTGGTTTCCCAAACCAACGTAGGCACCCACATTGACGCTTGCCTCAGTCGAGGACTATGTAACCAAATTTTTCGCCACGAAACGCTATACCCGTTTTCCTTGCCGTCGGAACTACCGTCGGCAAGGAAAACGGGTGTACCGAATCTACTCGTGCATATAATTCCAGGGTATAGACTCACTTTATCCTCACCATAATGCTAGCGCTAGAATCTTTCGTTCAGTGCATTACGGCACGCTTTCTTCCCGCTTAGCCACTCACTGTGTACTTGTTGCAATAAACTGGATATATGAATCGTCCACACAAGATATCATATTAATATAAGTTTTCAGATTCCTTATAGAGTCAGCTTCTCATCCAGGGCTCATAACAAAGAGCCTCACAATCTGTGTAATCATGTTCGTATGTGGAGAGCTCAAATCACTGTTGTTAGGTATCAGTTTTTATCACTTTATTCTTTGTAATTCCACCTGTTTTAGTGACTGTGTTCACAATTCTGAGATTTGTCCGTTTCCCGATTGCTCCAAAAGCGTTAAGAATTCAGATAAATTTGATTAATTTATGAAGATGTTTATGATCGGAAGGGGATAATAGTAACTATTAAAATACACGCGAACTGTAAGGTACTCACAGACCGCATGTGTGGGGTCTGTAGTTCCGTCGATTGTGGTCTCCAAGTTCAAAGCATACACATTAGCAAAATTGAAGCGCTTTCATTCGGAGTAGAAACCTTTGCAATCTCATTTCCTCGCAGAAAGCCGACGGTCTATTCATTCAGTTGCTTATTGCGAGATTTTAACACATTGACGACAACGCGGGGGATATATATCCCGCGCATTGCAGGCCGTGTCGGACCGTGCGGGATATATATCCCCCGCACCCATTACACTAATTTTTTTCGCGCACGCCTGGTTCTTCTAGAAGTTTCTTGTAATTATTGAATGGAGGAGACCTTGACCTAGCTAAAAACATAGTGGTCCATAGAATGGTCACGTATGCTTCAATTTGGAGGAGGATTTCTGAACCATACGAAATCTTCAGCCTAATAAATTTTTCGTTTACTTTTTCTTCCTATGAATGTGAAGGTTTAAATAGTAGTAGAAGTAGATACGGTACCTTAGAGATGACAATATATGTGTTTTGATTAAAATAATCAACTTAAAATTGCCTTTGAAGTTCATTGCAGCTTGTTCTAAAGAATATCACTTTTTCATTGTTATTCCATGTCTTTCAATAGAAATTCCGCTACTGTACCTCCGAGTAGGTTGTGCTCATTACAATATATTGATCTGGCCTTGTATTGATCATTATTTATGTTTTTATCACTCAAAATTTGCTTGAACGACCTGAGGCGGCGGCGCTCGCAAAAACGCCGTGGTCCCACGTGGCCAAAAGTGCCAAAACTCGCGTTGTCGTCAACGTGTTAAGGCATGAATTCAGGCGAACGTCATTTTACGCATCATGTTGAGAGCTACACCAGCTGCAGGCCACATAACGGCAATCCCAAATTGTCTTCCTCATCGCACTTTGAGATTTACAGTTTGTGACGCTTAATCCAACCACCATCATAGTTGAGGTTCTCACTGCTGCAGAGAACTTTCTGGACCAATATTTCACAAACTACTTTATGCATCTTTCTAAACCTACGGTCGTTTCCGCTCGAGGACGGCCTATTTTAAGCTACTCAGAGAAAGTTATTCGAGCTTGCTCTTTTGAGATGCCTCTTTTAGAGTCTGAAAAAGTAGGAACAATATCTCGTGGAGTACAGAGTCTATACCACATCAAGATGTAATAATAGAACACAGCTCCAAAACCGATGTGCTGATGAATGTTGCTCGCGCTGCTTGTTTTGGGCATTGACCCATTGAGCTAGTTCTTTTTATTGCGTAATTCAATAATATACATATTTATTCGTAGAAGTCATTTCGTGAGAGAAATTCTTAGGTATTCACAACTACCTTGTCGTTCGAGATGCGTCTACAGCACTTGCTCTGATTATTAACTCCGTCTCAAAGAAGGTACCATTCTGAATAGTCCAGTCTGTGAAAATAAATTTCCAAGGTTTACTTTTTGAGCTTTCAGAGCTTACGTCTTGCGAGTTGGTCACGTGTGCAGTGGCCAACTGGGCGAGTGGTCAACTTAGTAACGGTAGATGCTGAAGCGCTGGCCGCAGCGGCGCCTTACGCTCACCATATGTGGTCAGCTGTGCTCGAGGTACTCGAGTGTTCGTAGGTTCTAGTTATGAGTCCCAAAACGCATTTCAATTTCCTTCTGAAAAATCGAAGCTTTGACGTATTTGTTTTGGTTGTTTATTTCCTTCACTGTCACTATTCAGCGAATATGGTAGCAGTCCGGTTTAGAAGCTTCTTCATTTTTGAGCTATCGGGGCTAATGAACAGAGAAATTGCCTGAATTTCACGGATGATATTATATACAGGGGTGACCAAAAAAATGGACACTCAGCCCATGGCGCCTTTTGACCAGCGTTTCAGAGACGTCGTAATCGTCTATGGTATCTCGAACGACCTCGTTGAGCTCGTACCGTGCACAATGCTTCCGTGGGAAAATCTTCTGATGTCGTCGGTGTAGAAGGCTGTTGTGTAGCTTGTTGATAGATTATAACGTGCTCTTCAATATTCAGTTGGGGTCATTTGGTTTGGTTTCGCGACGCGTAAATAATTCCGTTTTGAATGTTGAGTGAAGTGTCTCTTTTTTTTGGCCACCCCTGTATATATAAATAATTAAGTGAAAAACACGATGCGTTATCTGAAGAAACCGGAAAATATTACTCGGAATGTCCAAATATTACCTTGAAAATACGAAAATCCTTTTTTTGAAAGCGGATCATCACAAGTGGGGGAGGGGAAACATTGTTCCCTTCTTGTGAATTCTGCTTCTCCAGTCTGCACTTGCACGCTCTTTCATGAAATATCTTCTTGAATGCAGTAGTGATTTCTAAACGGTTCTTTGTAAAAGGATTTAGTAGATATGAGGAGTTTTGTCTGAAGATACTGCACTGATTACACGGAAGTCGTTTCCAAGTATTGTATAATATTATAGTTGTGTCCCAACGAAAACGCCATCACCGAGTTTGCCTAAGCTTATAGCAGTCGAGATAGCATAAAGGGGAGGGGTCATCTGTCAAAGTGATTTTGGGGCTGTATAATGAGCGTGTAGTCCAAACAAGAAGCTCTGTAGCTGGAGCTCTCTTATGGCTAACTTGAACACGAGAAGGCTGGAAAAACCCACGTTCAGAGTCGATCCGATCTTTGCCTTATGATGAAGGGTGATGCGTACCTTGCGGAGTGTTCTCGATGGAATGAAGGCCATCCTAATCCGCGCTTCCACACTTTGGCCGGCAACGGTCCTAAACTAGGAAAATAGAGATTTTTGCCTCGATTTTAGGGTGCAAGAGATCCAGGATGGATTTCCTGGTACGAAAATTGGATGGGGTATGTGTAGTAGTGTGTGTGTGGAATGTTAGCGCATCCACCGGTATTGTCAAAAGTGTTAATGACTCTTGTATATCATCCTTATCGCTTAGCATTCTATCGCGGCATTTATCCTTGAAGCCAAAGATGCTCTCTCGGCCCAGGTATGAAATAGCAAGAAATGGCCCTCCATAGCTAGATTTCCACCAGGCAGTCCCTTTTTCTCTCTAATTTTACTTTTATTCTTCTTTTTTGTAAGTTGCAATAGAACACCGACGTCTGTTCGAAGACGGTTGTCATAATTTCATTATTCTTTGGAGGCGGTGACTGCAGGAGTCTTCGTGTGAAGTTCACAGGTGTGAGAGGTGTCTGGTGGATACAGCTTCCGATAATCAAAAAAGGCGTTTTCCTTTGAGAGTTGACCACTTCCACAGCGCACGTTAAGCAGATCAGTAAACATTGCGTGAATGATTAGAAGCAATCACATCGTTTCAGAAAGCAAATAACTTCGATTAAACTTCATCATAAGCTCGTTGTGTTTAAATAGAGTAGCGATGGAGTAATCACAACCCTCGTATAGGACAAAGAGGTTCAACTGCAAATAAAATAGGGAAATTTCGAAAAGCTGGATTTGGAACGTTATGGACGCACTTCGAATGTAATATAGGGGAAAACAATAGTCATGGGACACGGAATAATCCATGTGCCTAAACTAACTTTCTCGTTTTCGACACTTATTTCTTGAGCAAGTACTTTTGCAGAAGTTGAGAAACATAGGCTTTTACAATACACGATACTAAGATGTTCAGCACATTGGTAGTGCTTATCTTTCTCGCATTTAACTAAAATTTGTGCATGCAGATAACTTGCTAATGTTGATTGCCATGAACACGGTGAAACTTTTTCAACAAACGCAAGTTATACCGAGCGGCGAGAGACTTGAAGGGAGACAACATGAAATCATCATAAGAACTGGGTCCCGTTTTCCACGGATCAACTGGTTGTCCCGTCCAGCCAATTCTGTAGTTTTGCATGAAGCCAGATTTGCCACAGAGAGACGAGTCTAATGGTATAGAGATCTTCTCATTCCCCTCGCTCTTTGGAGAGTCTTCTTTTCGTCAAAAAATCGGGTGCCGCGTTGTATCACTCGCATACCTGTGAGTGTATGTTATAAGGTTGCCCTATAATTAGTGACTCACTTTACATTTATTGCTATAAAAATCCAAGAAAAATGGTGAAGGCGTGAAACATGTTTTGCGAAGTAGCACCAGCATACCTGAGCGATTACTCGGCCCATTTACATGCTGCCTTTCGTGGCTGATACTTCAATTTTTCCTGGAACCTATTTTTGAGCTCCCCTCTTAATCACTTCTGATTAGGATCTTTCAACGCCCAACAACATAGAGGATCAACCAGCAGATATCGAGCGCACGCTTTATCTATTTGCGCAATTGTGGCTCATCGCTGTGGCTCTTTAATGAAGATAACTCACACTCCAACTACCCCTCGACTGGTAATCTTACTGCTCTACCCAGCGCCACTGATATTGGATCTGAACAGGCCAGTCGCTATTTATCAGAGCAATCCGACTTGTTAAGAAGATGAATGCAGACATCTCTGCAGAGTCGAAAGTTTTTATAAATTTGTCACATATGCTTTGCGCTCGAATCAGCTCCAACATGATCTGGCATCGTCATGTTCCTTCTGGTTTCCTAGAGTTCCTTTTGAGTGACCGTCCAGCATGCTTCATCCAGTGTTGTCAACTCAGAAGTGTGCTAGCAAATTCGCAAGGAGCAGTAGAAAGCTCAAACGATTCGTGATTCTAATAGTAAAAGTCCGACCTCCTCTAACCAGGAAAGGTCATTTGGTCAACCCGGCCAATTGAAATGAGATGTATATGTGTATACGCGCCTTGGGACGCTGAGCTCAAATATGTGTTCCTTATCTGCTGAACTCTTCTCTGAAAGGAATTATGAAGCAGAAAAGCGCAGGGGCTGTGGTCGAGGCTCACGAAAAAGAGGTCAGGGGATCGACTCCCTGGCGAGTTTGTTCTTTTGCCGTTTGCAGTAAGATAGCTAGGAAGATTCCTAACATTGCTAGTCCAACATGCTTGCGTATAGTTAACAGTACAAAGAATTTAAGGGCAATTAATAACGAACTTGGGCGGCATCGCTCCTCACTACTTTGGGCGCTTGTAGCGCAGGCGCCAGGCATTTTTGCTTCGAACAAGTATGATATTCGTAATCAGGGAGCCAGACTCTCCCTTTGAGCAAACTTCTAGCGAATTCTGAAATTTTGACCTAACCTCGAAAATTTGGGCAGTCACTTACTCACCGATCCACCAATCCATTACAAAAGGCTGGCACTTGGGTAGAATAAACCTTTTAAACACTTTTCATAATAGACAAAAATTGTGTCTGGCTTGCCCGTCTGCATCATCCGAAAGATCTGCAAGGCATTATTCCTAATACAACCCTCTCTTCTCCTTCCCCCGTCGTCCATGATTGGTCAACCCAAAAAAGTGGAGTTTGAGGAGTGGTAATCCCATCACTGCTCCGCTTTTTCTCAATTAGTTCATGACCTCAGGTTTGGCGAAAAACTCGTTTAGGGTAGTTTGATCCCTGAATACGAATATCGCACCTACTTGCCACGGGAAAGCTGGTACCTCCACTACGGGCAGCGTGGGGCAACCACTGATAATATAACGGATTCAAAAAGGCTTTTTAGCTATGTTGACAAAAAGCAAAACACCAAACCCGGCGGAACCGAACCCAACCCCTTGCTTGAGAAGCAAGACCGCTACCAACTGCGCTACCGAAGCTCACTCTCACCCGGTTCTTCCTTTCGATACTTTTATAATGGAGCTAACATGTGATTGCAGGCAAGACACTGAAAATCAAGGGCGGCAACAAAAACCCTCCGTAACTCCTTTCAGAGAAGAGTTCAGCAGATAATGAAAGCAGATTTGAGTTCAGCGTCTCATGCTGCGTACAGAAATGTGCACCTCATTTCATTTGGCCGGGTTGGCCTAATGACCTTTCCTGGTAAGTTTGATCCTTCTAAGATAAGGTGGAACACGAAAGGGACTTTGCGCTGAAAAACGCCGCCGAATAATACTAGAGTCATTGAAGAGCCAATGTTGAAAGCATGATAACGACGTGTTCAATTCGAAAGTCAAGTGAGGGTTACTAACTTTTGACCGCCACTGCATATATTGATACTCTCCCTCATCTCAACATTGAGCGGGTATTCTAGCATTTCATGCATTTCACAAACTACGAAATATCACAATTCACCATCCCCACACCATAAATGGAGACTCATATTAAATTCAGTATCTGTTCATCATAGTACGCACATGTGGCGTTAAATTCAACGTTACAGTCTGCGATAAACTCGCTTGTAGAGGAGTGGCAAACGAGAAAAGGTGTCTTAACCTGCTAAAGGTAGCGGTACGTACCATCACGAGGTCTAAAGGGGAGGAGAGAAAGGAGGTGCCGGCATTAGAGCCACGACTTGACCAGTCTAGAGGCTACTGGCTCTTTTCCCTGACGGCCACCCATTGCCTATCATTCATGCACCCATCCTTCCACCGTTAACTCATACAATACCGGAAAACCGCTAGAAACTGGAAGATCTATTCAAGACGTTCAAGGCGAATGCTTCTGATCCTTGCTTCATTGTTGTATCATATATCATCTACTGCTATCACCCACATCCCGTTAAGTGGAATTGGCCTCTCAAACTCGCAGTCTACCACAGCCGAGTATGGCAATCAAAAGTAAATGTAGGAGTGGAGATTAGTCAAACAACACAAAGAAGGAAGGGAACGCCAAGAGCCGTTAAATTTGCGCTTGACTTCAGAAGAATATTCAAAAGAACACTAAAATTAAAGAAACGCTAGTTGAGTTCACTAGTTGACTGTGAGATCAATTAGGCGATGTCACCTACAAGGTCTATCACTTTTACAGCTCCAGTTTTTATTGGTTCCTAACTTACCACATACGAAAAATTGGCGCAGTCTCTGCTAAAAGAGCATGCCTTCTTTTATCACATATGAGATCATTCCGCGCGGCTCTTCGATGAAACGCCCCTAATGTCATCCACGCCAGTGTGGAAAAAATCTAGAGACACCTCATCTCACTTCACTTTTCAGGTCACCATCGCTCTATCTCTTGTTTATTTAACGATTGGACCTCCGGTTATTGGTGCGGTCATCATCATGATTCTCTACGTTCCGTTCAATTACTGCTTTTCTCTCATTATCAAGTCCTATCAGGTGCGGTTCACTCCGTTTTGAGAGTTTGAATCCACCAACGTATTTTTCACATTTCCAGACAAGGCAAATGCAAATGAAGGACAATCGAGTCAAGTTCACAAAAGAGGTGAGGCAATTTCGTGTCTTCAACATGTTAAACGCTGACTCCGAATTCCCACCGGAAAACATGCTCACTTTCTAAACATCGGCAAGCGTATTCGAGTGCTTAGAAAGCTTTTAAACCATGAGTCGTGCTCTGTTCTTGGACTCACCTTATACTACGCGTTAGTTGCTTATGCCACCCCAGATTTTTTCGTTTTCTGAGCCGGTTGGAACTTTCTTGGAACGACACTGCAACCATCGTTTCAGGCGCATGTGGAAACTAAGAATGATGTTGTTTGATTGTGCTTACTGCGACAATACTCAGCTATCTATTTCATAAAATGAGGAAATCCTTGTTATATGCAATGCTCATGTATGATGAACCATTTTTACCTACCTGCTTCAGAGTATTAGCTCTTATCCTGAGACAGCAGCATGAAAACGTTTTGCCAGAGAAGAGGCTGCGATCCCTTTGTAAGACTTGTCACCAGGCTTTAGTTGATCACGGAAAGGCTTAGAAGCTTATGGTTCCTGAGAACATCTACAGTTATTGCTGCCCCCCCCCCACCTTGGAACCGTTTGTCTCGAAAGTAAGACGCTACAGGGATTGTCTTCGTAGGATCAGATCAACTGATAAGACAGTCGTTGCATTCCGAAGAATTGGACATCTGCTGCAGTGACGTGAGTAATCCGAAAAGGCTTGATTTTCTGTGAGCCGAGGTCCTTTGCCTCGTATCGAGGATAAATGGCTACAAAAAATTTCGATCAAGCGGTGAAGCTGGTCAGCAATAATTAATCAATTAGTTTACGCTTCTGTGTTCACAATGCAAAGCGCGACAGAGCTCAGCAATGCACATCCATAAATAACGAAGAAGGTACAGGGTAAGATATAAGCTCCGCATAGAACTTTCGGACCTGTTATACATTCCCAAAAGGAGATGTCGATGCTGGGCTCAATTAACACCTTGACGGCAGCGCGGCAAACATAGCCATTTTTGCACCTCATTGGACATTGTGGCAACTATGTATGCCACACCCATTACATTTATTTTTTGCGCACATGCCCGATTTCTTCCCAAGGTTTTTTGTGTTCATTTTATAGGCCATACATCAACATAATCCAAGAACCACGTGGCTTACAGAATGCCAAATATTCTTTAGTTTGGCAGAGGTTTTCCAGACCTTACAAAAATGTCTGTTCAGTTCATTCCTCGTTTTCTTTTCATTAACGTGGACATAGATAAAAAAGAATAATGGAAGTGAACGCAAACCTATTCGCATGGCAAGATATGTGTTTTTACTGAAACAACCAAGTCCAAATTAATTTTGATACCGCTTATGCGGAACTTTGTTAAAGGAATCCTTCGCGGAAAATTCTTGCATTCTTTCTTAACATGAATGTGTCAGTTGTGATCACTGGAAACAGCACACAAAGTTTCACGCATGAAGATTCGGTTTCCGAAGAGAAACAAACGTACAAAAACTACACTCTATGGACATCGAAGGTAATTCGGGCGGAGCCAAAGGCGAGGCATGGAAAGAAGTTGGCCTTTGGCCGGCTACGTATCAGGCGACGCAATGAAAGAATCGGGTTAAAGCGCGCGATTTCGGAGAGTAGAGACAAATCGATCGATAGAATAGGATGGAGTAGAAGTGTGAGATGTGAATGCAATAAAGCAGAAGGCCAGAAAGAGTTTCTAGCAGGGTCAACCGTTACGTTGGACCGATATTGGAGCGACGTTGGACCGATGTTCACCGCTCTCCGCGCCGGCATTCACTCTCGCCACCCGCGAGCCGTCTGTGTCTCCGTGCGTACGTTCACTCTCGGCATTACTCTCGTCGTCGCGTTGGACTTTGTCCAACGGACGGTTGACCCTGGTTTCTAGTGAGACAATCCAAGAACTGAGTGGAAGCATCCCCGTCGCCAGCATTTGTGAAAGACGTCCGTGGGCACTTTGAACGCGTAGCAGCCCTTTCGATTTTTCGAATTTCTACCAAAACAAAAGCAATATTTCTGTTCTTTTCTATCGTGGATAATGAGTCTCAAGCCAGTGATTTATGGCTGAAATAGAATCATGATTTTTCCGTGCAGGATTCCTTTAAATTTGCCTTTTCATATCCATAACACGTCATCTTAGTCGAACTCTCCGTTACTGTTAAAATAGATAAGTTAGACACATCGAGCATTGTTGATAACACTTTGTCGCATCTAAGTATTGCGTACGAAATCCACGAATTTGATGTGATGGCGGCGGCGCTCGCAGAATCGCTCTTGTCCCACGCGGTGCAAAAACCCAAAACGCGCGATGTCGTCAACGTGTTAAAAGGATTTCTTCGTGTTTTTTTGCCTGAAGAGCTCAGCACATTCAAACAAACAGCAATCACAAGATGCAAGCTGGCGGAAAAAACGTAGCCGGTAATGATGACGTATGAATATGTTATTGTAAACTTTGCCAAAGAAGAAACAAAATCTTGAAAGAAAATGAAGAAGAAAGAACAGCAACCTAATACCTTGTGCTTTTCTAGCGATCACATTCTCTACATAAGCATGAAGCTTACCTTATAATAATCCTGGTAGAAACTCTTAAATGACTTAGTAGATGTTACGCATTAGACCAAATAGCCTTTCGGACTACGTCTCTTTGATACTGTTTACTAGCCATCTTTAATTTGAGGTTCTACATGGCATTACTGTTGTGAAAATGTATGCATGGGAGGAGGCGTTCGAGAAGGAAATTCGCCGTCTCCGAACCGAAGAAGTGAAAATGCTGAAGAAAGCTACTCTGCTTACACGCGTACTCCAAGCAGTGAACGCCGCTGCTCCATTTCTGGTATGTATCCGTGCTTTGTTCAAAATGCTTTCTATCCTGCTTCCTTAACAATTTATCAAAATGTTGTAATGCGAGAATCACAGCTATTTGATGGACCTTTCCGTGCACGGTAGAACCATGTGTTTCCATACAATGTGTTCTGTATAGCCCGCTAAGATGAGGAATCCACAAGAAATGGTATATTGAAGAAAGGGAGCTATGCACACTGCAAGAGTGCGACGGGTTTATAATTCTTCTAGGTCATACGTTACCAAGTAAGGATGACGTATGTTGGCATGATACTGGATATAGTCGTGTGGTCACTGCTCGTTCAAAGTTGAAATCAACGGGAAAAAAGGTTCCATTCGTGGTTAACCCTGCGTCGCGCAAATTCCAAAATTTCACTCCCTTCCTAAAGGATACAATCCTCCTGTATTAGCTACTGTATTAGCTATTTATGTCCTTTTACATATTTCTATGCCCATCATCGATGTATGGGCCTTCATCGACATGGAAAGAAGTGGTGCGCAGTGGGAAGTCCGCGCGCTTTGTTCCGCTCAGAGGATGGGAATCGAGGCAACATGAAATTTCACTCATTGAATATGTAGCAGTGGTTTAGAATTTTTTTTTGATACTAGGTAGGCTGTTATCGAAGAGGCTCAGCAATCTATGTTCTGTAGCATACTTTCCACGTTCGCCATCGATGTATGGGCTTTTATCGACATGAAAAGAAGTGATGCGCAGTGGGAAGTTCACGCATTCGTTCGGTTCAGAAGATGGGAATTGTGGCAACATGGTTTCACTCATTAGAATAGAAGTGATTTAGAATTTTTTTATGACATCGAGCATGGTTGTGATCGCAGAGACTTCTACTTTCAGAAAACTAGCCAAGTTTCTTTCGAACTTCCAAATCACCCTTTTTTATAAACTCAAAAACGAAACCTTGCAGTAATCACGTTGCGATACGAGTCTCTTCGTTTGAAAGGTTATATATTTCATCAGGAGCGACTCCATGGAACGGGATACAAAAATAGCGAGAGACAAGAATTCAAAAGCTTCGAATTATTAGGTTGGCACGATTGAAATGTCGCTTCCGTTTGTGCGTTTGTTTCAGCTTAAACACAATCTCTTAGGATGGGAGACAAAACTTTTGCTCGAAGATGAATGATCAGAAATCATCGTCTGAGCGTATATATTCAAGCAAGGAAAAACGGCCAACGAATCCCACTCATTGTGTGCAAAACATTGAGCAGTAACACTTAGTCTCTGATGCACTTTCAGCTATGGTTTCAGCTCTTCCAAGACTGAGGTAAAGGACCTGAGGACGAAGGTCGTGGATTTTGACCTCTAGCTCTAGATGACGGAGAAATAAAGAAAGCCAACGAATTGAGTCCTCGACAAACCGCACAAAACTGTGCGACTGTAAGGCCTTTGAGGATAGAAAATGGGTTTGGCCTATTCTGAGCGACGCGAGCAAGCAGTACTGGTTGCCAATACTGGAACTTCGCTCCATAACTTCAAGAGGAAAAAGGTTCTTGACCGCATTTTACAAAGAGATGTTTCCCAATAACAACGCGAGAAGATGACCGTGGTTGAGGCTGATGGACAGCTGAAACCAGACATCCACGGAAACAAAGTCATGTTTTTATATGGTGATATAGTATAGCAACGGTGTACCACGGAATGCTGATTGTGGGTTATACAGTTACAGCTGAACTCTGTGTATAACAGCTCCACCAAGGGTCAACCGTTACGTTGGACCGACATTGGACCGACGTTGGACCGACGTTGACCGCTCTCCGGCATTCGCACTCGCCTTGCGCGAGCCGTCTGTGTCTCCGTGCGTACGTTCACTCTCGGCATTACTCTCACACGCTAGAGAGCCATGCGTTGGACTTTGTCTAACCCTGGCCCCACCACGTGGGCCGAGCTCCGCGTCGTCAAAGGGTAAATTCGGCAAATGAAAAATTATGGCACGATAATGCAAGACCACATGTCGCGAAAATCTTGCAACAAGAAATCGAGGAGTTGGGCTGGGACGTTCTACCTCCATCGCCATATAGCCCAGGTCCGACGCCGTCTCACTGACCCAGGTTAGCGCAAACTTCTTACAAGGAAAGGATGGTAGGTCGAAGTGGCCGTTAAAATGAAATGTATACCTCCTGATGCGTCTCCAGACGCTGATTCCAAATCTGCCTTCCAAATCTGCTAAACGACTCTCCGAACGGAGTTATGAAGCGTAATAGCTCAGTGGTGATGGTCCGGGGTGGCAGGTAAAAGCTCGTAGGATCGGTTCCTTTGCAAGTTTGTTGCTTTGCTTTTGTCCGCAACACTTCTAGAGACAAAAGCAAAGCAACCAATTTGCAAAGGAACCGATCCTACGAGCTTTTACCTGCCACCCCGGACCATCACCACTGAGCTATTACGCTTCATAACTCCGTTCGGAGAGTCGTTTAGCAGATTTGGAAGGCAGATTTGGAATCAGCGTCTGGAGACGCATCAGGAGGTATACATTTCATTTCGAACGGCCACTTCGACCTACCATCCTTCCCTTGTTAGCAGCAACCAATTCGATAACCGCGACGACGTCAAAATTTGAGTGCCCAACTTCTTCGAGTCGAACCAGAAAGAGTTCTACGCGGTAGGCATCCATGCTTTGCGTAACAAAAGGTGATGAGCCTGTGACACAGGTGAAGGAGATGGTTCAGGTTGATGTGCTTCATTATTGTTTTTATAATGAAAATAATTGATGATCGAAAACGACATTTCAATCGTGCCAACCTAATATTTTCTTTCCACAAAGTATTTAAATGTTGTAAATGTTCAATATTCAAAAAATCGTCCCGTTGTTCCGTTTTTTGTGCACACGCGAGTTTTTGACATTCAAACATTCATAACTTTCTTCATAATCAACTTTTTGCAGATGTCTAAGGCTAATTAGAAACTAGAAGATTAGCGCTTTCAACCAACATGAATTTTTCCAGCGACCACACTCTCAAAAAATAGCCTTGTTCCGTTTTTGAGGGTTTGTGGTCCGATTTTTGAGAAGGCGCGAGTTTTCGACATTCAAACGTTCATAACTTTCTTCATAATCAACTTTTTGCAGATGTCTAAGGCTAATTAGAAGTGATCAGATCAGATCGAGTCAGATTTGTTCTGAAAGCACTGTTCTGAGGATTTGTCTGCTCACGGCCGCTGACAGATAAAGCGTTTTGAAGTGAAAACTCCTGCTCGGGGTACGCCGTGCACCTGTTTGTGGTTAGCAGTCGCACTAGCATTTGAAAGTCCTCCACTTCCCTGAGACGGTGATAGTATCGTGATTGTACATGGAATCCTATTTTCTCAATACATTTTACCACGGGTCCTTGAGTACACGACCCCCGACGCGTGGATATTCAAAGGCAGCGGCAGGAAGAGAAGAAAAGGAATAGCAAAAGGCTGTTATAGCAATCAGGGCGCTTAGGTTGCTGGCGCTTGTTGTTAAGGGGGGGGGGAATCCCATGAGCGGAGAGATTCAACCAATTATTGTGTTTGGGACTAAGCCTGAGGGGAAGAGTTTCTCGTGGAGGATGTGAGCAATTTCTGTTCTCCCGAGCGTATTTCCCTTCTCATGAGCTTAGTTCTAGTGTCACCTTCCATTGGCCCTGTTTTGAAAGTTCTCCCCAAGGACAGGAGCGCCGCGATTAGCAAAGATATAGAGTTGACAATAAATAACATCTCACTAAATGACTCCATTTTTAGTGCTTCTTATTCATATTTATAATATGATAATAGTGACATTTCTATGAAGTTTCTCTCTTTCATCTCCTTTCGCTGTAATCTTCTCACTGACACCGCTGCATTTCACCGATCTCCGCGAGTGGGAAGTTTCTTTCAAGCAGAACCTTGTGGATTCTATCCGCGATCTGCACACGTTCTGACGTGTTGAATTCCACTGCAGGAGCCCGCGAAGACTTGCCTCGTCCGGATCGCCGCGCAGCCCGCCGCGCGATTCGCCGCGTGCAACCCCGGACGACCAAAAGCATGCATCCCCAAAAGACCAAAAGTCCGTCGCCCAATACGACCCCCTCGTTATTCTTTGCGCAACGGGCGGTTGACTCTGGTTCCATTTCTCGGGTCTTCTTGGGGTTTTCTTCTAGAAAGTTTCTTATTCTGGAAGCGCACCCCTGCCGCCTTCGTTTTCAGCCTCATTAGGCAACATTTTTTGTACCACACTCCGTGTAAGCTGTGTATTTGAGCATTAGTATAAAGGAACGTTTCAGGTATGGCTGGAGCTATACAGAGTTTCCAGTTGTATTTTTTCCAGTCGAGGGCACGGTACCATTCATGAGAATCGCGCAAAGTAGGAACATCCAACAACGGCTTGGGAGCGTACAAGTTGAATTACGCAACATAATTCTGTACGCAATTTTTTCTGCCATCTTGTTGGGTAACTGTTGAAGCTCAAGAATGGATAGTGTCGTCTGTCTTCTACTTCATGTGAATTCTTCTGCATCCTGTGCACATGCTACTTACCGTAAGAAGCAGATTGGCGCAGATATGCCGCGATTTCGATTTGATTTAAGAAGTGTCGCTACTTATGGATTTTCTCCAATCTTGAATAAACTTTATTGTCTTTCATATTGACCAAAAAAATTTTTATCTTCAGCGACTATCTATTTTTTTCGGTTCCTGCCTACAGTGCCCATTGTTACAATTACTCCTATACTAATAGTAATACGGTGTTGTACTGCAAGCGCTCTTTAACAGCAATGTGATTTTGCCCTTCTCCTACGAACTGCTTTGGTTGAGAGTGTTTATCTGAAAAAAAGTACGAAAGGGCCTACTTCGCAAAAGGAACAAATGTTAGCATGTGGATGTATCAAACTTTTCAGAGTAACGTCAAAATTTAGGTAGCCATTGCATGTTTCTCGTGGTTTGTGCTTTCTTCATCGGACAATATCCTCAATCCATCAGTTGCATTCGTCACGTTAACAATATTTAACCAACTTCGCCGTCCCATGTCTGTCATCGCCCCTGCTGTTCAATTCATTTCGAAGGTACGGTTGTTTTGCGTAAGAACTTCAAGGGTTTTAAGGAGAACTCTGATTCTCCGGAATCTTGAACTCCTACAGTTACAGTTTCAAATAGAGTAGTTCACGAATACCACGCCAATTGTCAGTAGTATTTCGAGGAAAGTTTTCTAAAGGATGGATGGGTGAACTTTATTAAGACGTTGACAACAACGCACGTTTTGGGTTTTTTCGTCTCGTGGAAGCGATTTCGCAGCGTCCCCGACTCACCTTATATCCGTGAAGATTGAGCTGTCAATACGTAACACTTGGATGCTTGTATGTTCCCAACGATGTGCAATGTGTTCAAATTACCGAAGGGTACAGTTGTAAGTATCATCAAAATGACAAGTAATAGCAATGAAAAGTCAAATTTCGGTGGCTTCCGCTGAAATGGAAATTAAGCGTATCAGGTTGACACATAATTACTGAGACACTTGCGCTGATTTTCCGATTTTATTACTTCTCTTATTTCTTGATGTATTTATTCAGCAAAGATATACACCAATATTATTAGCAACATGCCAATGCGAGGGTAGGGTATTCAGTGTCCCTCTTGTAGAATTTCATAGAGTTCTGATCGAAGAAACATTGGTTGTCGATTTAACATAATGGTGATTACAGTGAGATTTCTCTCTAGAAGGCGTACTAGAAAGTGGAACGAACGGTATTCCGGTGGCATGAGGTTAGTGCTATCAGAACTGAAAGTATTCGCCCGAGATTCTCCACTTTCTCGTGGATTTTTTCCACAAGGTGGGGTCGAACGACCACAGGAGAAAAAAGGCGATTATGCTTCGCCTTCAAATTGAACGCGTTGAAGTGGGGCTGTCGATGTTTGTCGTCACCGGTGAACCTGATATTATGGGGGATGTTTTCCAGTGCATCCACCCCTTGTATTTTGTCCTCAAAATTTCAGCCCACACTGTATACTTGACACTTATTCAAGTCTTTTCCATACGTGTAAATACGATTTCCCTTCACTACCCATCTCAGATGTACATATCGATGAGAACATAAAGAAAACGGGGAATGAACGGAGTTTAGAGAAATCGTGTGACTTGGGGAACTCCCACTAAAATTGAACATGGTTGGCCATTCATGAACCTGTAGTTTTCCGCGTGTGCACTACTTCTTTTCCACCATTTTTGCATTTATTCTATAGATCACATCACGAAGTTACTATGAACGGTGTGATTGACAGAATGCTCACTTACTCGCGTTACTTTAGCAAAGCTTTCTCCTTCAATTTATCGTTTGATTCATTCTTGATTTTCTTTACAATCTCATCACCATGTATACAAAGAAAGCGTAGCAAAAGTAATAAAGACCTACACGTATGTATATGTCTCCACTGAAAGAGCTGCCTCAGAATTACTCCCACCACAGCTGCATCTGAAATTGATCGTCTTCGTCTTCCACTATGCACATCTCGATAACTCTGAAACGTCGAATATTGTTGAAGACACTTTATCGCATTCAAGAATTGCGCATTTACAGCTCAATATCCACGCGTTTAACGTTGGACTGTACTCCATTACCCGTGAGAGCAACATTCTCGCGTGCTAATGAGTTTGAACCCTTTGTTGACCGCGCGCTCTAAACGTGTCTAGCGTGTGGGACCGCACGCCAGACACGCATGTGGCCCGCCGGCGGGCCATACGGTCCCAGGAGACCGCATTTTTGCTTAATTATAGCAACATTGACTAAACTGCAAACTTTCTACAGTAAATCATCGTACTAATCAACCATACATTCTAACGCAGATGGAATATCAGCAAAGTAATGAAAAGACTAATGAAAAAGACCTCAGAATTCATAAGTGTTATGATGGTACTGTAAAAGTAGCAGCAACCAAAAAGAAGTTGTTTCCTTGCTCAAAATTTGCATACAAAAGATCGACTAGATATAAGAACAAACGCTTCTTCCAACTTTCGTTATTTAATGGACGGCTACTACCATACGCTGAATTCCATCTTATTGGCTTCGATTGCAAAAGACCTTCGAATTCATAAGTATTATGATGGTACTGTAAAAGTAGCAGCAACCGAAAAAGAAGTTGTTTCCTTGCTCAAAATTTGCATACAAAAGATCGACTAGATATAAGAACAAACGCTTCTTCCAACTTTCGTTATTTAATGGACGGTTACTACCATACGCTGAATTCCAACTTATTGGCTTCGATTGCAGCCTTCGAAATAGTTGGGCTTTTCGACAAGGCAGCCATCTGCTGCACCCACTAGAACCCTACTTTTACTTACATGCTGATTTGTATTACACCTACTTGACAATATTTTTTACAAGAGAAACAATTATGGTGGAGCTCGCAACGAATGGTTCCTATCGACTGAGTGCAAGGGCTTTCATCACTGTAGCAAGAATTGCCACAGGATAACTGCTTTGGTTTTTCAAAAACCACCACATGATCTGTGTTCTTATTTGTTGGAATGATGATATTTTTGCTAATATTAGCATTAGAAGGTGTTTTGTCCTATTGTTCTGGGGTTTCTCCCCAGAAGAAAGCAATCCGTGGACCACTGTGTACATAGCCTTGTTAGGATGTTGTGTACATATTTAGTAATTGAAAATTCTAAAAATGTCAAAGGAGGAAATACAAGAGTTGCCGTGGCCCGCCGGCGGGCCATACGGTCGTCATAGGGTTAATGAAACATTAACTGATCATGTTTTCGCAGAAGGGTGCTGTCGTGATTTTCGATTCATGCAGTCGAAATGTGGTGTTACATTGTGTTATAAGTGGTGCAGTAGTGACTATCTATGTGCATCAGAAGTAAGGTGAAATTTCATGGAAAAGAAAACCACAGCTAACTTTCGTTTTCGATTTTCCTTCTAATGATTCATTTCTCAACTTTAGGAAGGGTTGCCCTATTAGAATGCGTGATGAAACATAACATATTTCAGGCGATCGTCTGTAGTAAACGAATCAATGACTTCTTGCGAGCTGACGAGCTTGTTCGACAAAGAGAGAGCGCGAATGACGAAGAGCCTTCTATTTTGCTAGACAACTGCTTCTTCTCATGGGGCAAAGAAAAAGAGCATCTCAAAGATGTATGACGTCTCGACCACACACTCACAAAGAATCCACACTTGTTTCATTTGCAGATCACTTTGGATGTACAGAAGGGAGAACTCCACGCGATTGTTGGATCGTTTGGCAGCGGAAAGTCTTCACTATTATCTGCAATCCTCGGTGAACTAGCAACAATTTTTTAAGTGTTGGCTAGTGCTATACTT
>MU868590.1:44193-79152 GCA_036418205.1 Ostertagia ostertagi
TAGAAGAGTCAATTTACGTTCCTAACCATAAATATGGTACTAACTATTCATGTTGACTCCGTTTTGCGCGAATTTTGGAACGTCAACTCGAAATGCAAAAATTTGTCACGGAATCCAACTAAGGACAAGCTTTTCTGGTATTCAGAGGGCCGTTCAGGAATAATGAACCATGGCTCTATGGTTCCTGCATGTGCCCCTATATCATGCAAGGAACCGTTTTCAAAAGCTTGCATGCCCTGAAAAACCTTCCTGGTCAGGGGAACTAGCGTATCAACGACGTGATAAGGCATCGAAACCCAGTTCCGATTAGCAACTACATCTAAGTATCGGACGTGGAAGGAGTTGCAAGGGCAGCATTTGAGATGTGATACCGTGATCGTCATTGCCGGTTTTCATTCTAGTGCACCTCATTCCAAGCAGCCGTGTCTTCTTATCTCAAGGTATCGTATCTTTATGGGGTTACGCTCATCTGGCCATTATTTATCTCAGATCTTGTCGCTTGATAAGCGAAGTAGGCAGCTCCATCTGAAAGCCAGCGGGACGGCTTCCCTTCAGTGAAATTGCATGACCACTTCGGAATCCACGTTTCTAACTCTATCCAGTCGCGTGGAGCAACGGGAACATTTTGATTAATTTCGGCGGAAGGAAGCTCTTGCCTTGTCTAGACCAGCATTTGCTACTATGGAGCATCATGGGTCTCACGAACATCCAGTGCCTTTCCCTTGAACGTCTTGAGGCACTGCGATCCAGAATATCAGTGGATCCCCTCCATTCTACGTCCATTTTGATCTTTACTGCCTGGTCCATGCCACTCTTAGCAAATTCCTGCGAGTGAGCTATCGAAAAACCGCCACTCTTTTGATGCGTTTACCATAGCGGTCCAAGATCCACTGTGCACCCTCTTCAGAGCTCAGGCCATTGATTTTCATTCTTCACGTTCATGCGCAGCCGCGCTTTTTCCATTTTGCACTTTATTCTGGAAATGTGCTCTGCTCTCCTGTCAGGCCGATACGCCAGCAAAGAAGTGTCGCGAGTGGGAACCCTATGAGACATTTCTCCATGGCGTCCAGCTCTATGTATCTAGAGGGGACACGTGTTCGAGAACATTAGGCCGATGTCACAGTCAGCGAATCGCTGGATCCGAGCGTTGCGCCAGCGAATCGAACTTTGCACAGCGAGACGAACGATGTACAGGGACTCAGTAGTGGCGGGATCCAACGTTCAAAGAAAGCCCGCCACTTTCAAACAGTGTCACGTGACAGTGGACTCTTTTTGAAAGTGGCAGGACTTGACAGTGGACACTGTGAAAGTGGCGAACTTCCTTTAACGTTGGGTCCCGCCACTACTGAGTCGCTGGTACATCGTTCGACTCGCTGGCACATAGTTCGACTCGCTGGTGCAACGTTCGATTTGCTGGCGCAACGCTCTGAACCAGCGATTCGCAAACTATGACATCGGCCTTACGTTCTCTTGCAGCCCTGCAAAGCACTAGTCGAGATAGACGTTTGGGCGCCTCCTCCACGTTGAGAAAGGCTAGGTAGCTGCGTCAGCGCTTTCCCATGATGCTCCATCACTGTATAACGATGAAGATGACATCCGTTGCCTAGCTTCGCTTGGAAACCTGAAGAACTGTTCCTACGAGATCGGGCAAGTTCTCTCAGCTTGTGTCGCTCGTGCACTTTCACCGTATGCACAACCAGCTTGATGCTGCTATAGTTGGCCCATTCCATTGCTTCCCTCTCCTGTCTGAAGCACAGGGTGATGGTACTTGATTTAAGGTATTCGTATGTCCTACAGTGTTAAAGGACGAGTATCATATGTATATTCGGTGCTTCCATAGCGTGTTCCATGCCTCCAGTTACCAGGGTGAAAATCGTGTCAAGGAAATAACCGCCTCTTTACGACCCCCCCCCCAAAACATGGGCTCCGATACGACCCCTTCTTGTCTTCTGCACATCCGGTTTCATATAAAAAAATACTAGTTTCAGATGTGGGAGAGGGACGCAGCGCCACTGCCACGCAAATGCTAGATTCAATTCTGCTCAGATTAGGCTCTCCTTCTTTCCTTTAAAGACATTTAGCCTTTGCCACATTGGCCGGAAAGTAGAACATTGAAGGAGGTACTGCCCCTACACAGTTGAACAGTCTCGCGCCCCAGTATAGCGGCGCTAACTACCCGCGATCGCGTCGCGCGCTGTACCTAGAGCGCGCTAGTTGGAAAAATCGTCGAATGTACCCCCTATTCAAAGGACTATAACCTTCTTCAAACCATTTTAAAAAGCGAAAGCAGTTTTTGAATGCACATGACTTCCAGTTTCTAAATTGTGCTGAGAGTTTTTCTAAGCACACCTATCCTCGAGAGTGGGAGACGTCGAGAAATTGTCGACTAAATTGAAATTTACATGCGAGTTTCCTTTCTTTGAAAGACAGTAGCTGTCTTCATTGGCAATGCTTTGGAAATCCGACGAAAGCGTTCTCAAGTAGAAGATTCACGCTTCCTAACAGGTGCTCCATTTGTTTTGTACGCTTTCTAGTTCGCGAGAAATCTGCGTCAAGGAAATGTCAGTAAACTGCAAGTCCACCTCGAAAAACGCGATTACGTCCCTTCGCCGTAGTAGAGGAGCTTCTGTCGAAACAACCCCTTGCCAAATACTTCTATACAGTCCCAGTTTGATAGAAGTAAATTGAAAAATGAAGCACCTGGCGCGGATCCATTCGCCGTTCTGTGCGCCGCCACGCAGTGACCCTACCGGAGTCATTGGAAAGTGTGTTTGTCTTAGTGACGACTTTCTTAAGCACACCAAAGAATTTCCAGTATCACTATTAGATGATTCTTGTAGTCATAGTGATGTCTGATTATTCCTTTATTGAAATCGCTTCTTTCCAACACTTCTGATGAATGACACGCATATTTCGACGGTCGTCAGTGTACATCTGCGCTGATGCCCAATAGAGAAGCCTGCGACGCGAATTAAGATAGCCCACTGTTTTGAAAAGTTTACGCCTATAAACGATATAAGCTATTGCCTTTGTCCAGCTAGGTTCTTGCAGGCAGTGTACAATTCAATTTCTAGAGGGATACTGGCTCCGCCTAAGGTCTGTTCTCCTATAGATCTGCATGGTGTCGCCTTTGCGTTCCTACTGCCATACGTCCACTACGCTAACCTAACCCAATCACTATCACTATGCACATTTGACATGTTTTCCTTAATGCAGATAGGTATGTGAGCATGATCATTTGCATTAGCTGACTACAACACTTGTGAAAAGTAATGAATGAAGCCAAATCAGTTGTAGCAGCACCTGCTGTGACGTTGAGAGCGACCGACTTTTGCTGACTTACGAGCGGCCTGCCCCCGCTGAACCCTCAATTCGCGTCCAGCCAAAATGCGGACCCCCTGTCAGGTGTATTTCATCGACACCAGTCTATTCCACCCTGCTAGGTACCGCATCTGGACCAGCCCGCCTTCCAACGCTTCATGATATCCTTTCAAGGAGAGCGTCGCTCACTGGTCCAGAGAGTTCTATGGAACCAACCGTCACTTCTACATATCTGGGACGACTTAGACAGAAATATCCGTCGTTTCCGCTAGTAGCCCATGAGTACTTCTTTCGCTCCATTCTACTGACACGGCGATCACGGCCCTACTCTTTTGACCACCCGCTGTTCTGTTTCATATCCATTCATGCTTTCCCGAGAGCCGCCACTACCTAACCCTTCGCGCGGCGCGCGACCGCCGGCCGAGTTTACATTGGTTCCGCGAACATCCACAACAGGCATCAGTTCGCGGGCTACATCGAGTGCGTTCACAGGTTTCGCGGTCACAATGATCTCGGGCGCGTTCGCCGCGCGCGCTCAACTGGTTAGTATGTCTGGAGCCCCATTCAGTGTTTGCGTATTGATTTCTTTCTAATGCCCTATTTTCCTTTACTTTTTAAATATCTTTCTTCTTTTTTTTTCCATCGTCGATTTAAGGAGACTGTCTGTGTGACTTGCAGTCCAAAGGGTGCTAATCCGATCAATCTTCGTCTTCGTTCTGCGATACCACTTACTTTAGCCGTCCTAAATCTTTTTTTTGAGCTCATCTCACTCACGATCTCGGCTTTATTCGAATATCTATAAGGTGGTCAACGTCATTCATGCTTCTAAATAGCAATCTGAGAAATGCCTTCTTTCTCCACTTAAGCATTCGAGTCTTTGGCTGTTATTGGATAGTAAACTTTTACTTTTATTGGATTTGGTTATACCGTGGCAATAGTACGATTATAGTTCTGTAGAAGATGCTATCTTCAGTGGTCACGCCGGTGGTGGATCCTATCTGAGAAAGGTTTCCTTGAGAGTTTTTACATAATGGCACCAGCCGAAGCGGTTCGTATAGGTGCAGTATTCTCCTTTGAGTCTTTTTTACTGCATATTAATGCTTTGAAATGATCATTTGCTTGACTTCTTCCTGACTTTTGCAAGACTTTCGGTTTTCAAGACTTACAGATCATTATTATGTTTTTTGGTGGCAACGGTTTTTTTAACCATTGATCAAATTCACCACTTTTGAATTTTCGAAAGCAATATCGACAGGAGAGATGGGACGAAACCTGATCCCAATAAATTCCCGCATGAGTTTCATGAGCCTCGGTTGCCGATCTGTCCAAATTGAAAGCTGAAGAGGTAGAAGTCGATGTATTTTTACACCGAGATTAAATCTCCAATATTGCTGTGGAAATCTACTTATGGATCACTGTTCAGAATTAAGCTTAGCTCCTGATTGTCAAGATATGTGCGTAGACATTCCGGTCAGAAGTGAGTTCTTAAAAACTCGGAAGGTACCGTAGTTTTGGTTTCCAAAAAGAGAAATTCAACTCTTGGATAAGCGTACCAGCCCTTCCATAGCTGTCGAGTTTGTCCTCTACGTATGCTAGGGGTCTTGCGCATGTGTCCAATTCCAGATGTGACTTGATTATTTTGTTGAGTTTTGCGAGTCTTAACTTCGCTTAGGTAGTTGAAACGTTTTTATACTGCTAGTATACAGTAAATAGCAGCTCGTTGTCTCAACTGGCAGCTTGTATTGACTAATGTAGAGTTTATTTGTTCATATGCCTCTGAATCGTTTCGTGTCAGCTCGTGTATTTGCTGCATTGCCAACTCGCGGCAGCCAGGTGAACGCGCCTATTTCCAGTCTCGTTTATTTCAGAATTTATATTCAGTAACACTTCCTGGGTAACCTGTATAGGACATACTTTGAAATTTGATGATTTCCGCAGCTTCCAATGTATGACAACCTTTTTTCTATCCACTGTGGTAGCATTTTTCAGAATCTCGCACTGCGGCCCTCTCATGGCTTTGAACAAAGGAAAAGAGGACGATAATGTACCATTACTTCACCATGCTCCATCCAAAGTTCCGGTGGGTGCTTTTGGAATTTTCACATATTCACTCAGTTACCTTCTGATTTCGAGAATCTGTTTTTTTTTTCGTGAGCCTACTAAGTTATTTTCTGAGTGAGTGAAAAAAAGGTTATACTGGTGGTGATTTTAAAAATTTTCAAGTGAGAAAAATTTGCGACCCACCTCTTATCCGCATCATTTGACTTGACTTTGACGATTTTGATTCGCTATGGTTACGAGAAATCTTTTCCGAGGGAATTTGTGTTAAGTTTGCTGACGCTACTGTTCGAATGAAGTGATCAACTCTTTTCACAGCTGGGTTAATTGCTTTCGAGTGGTGCCAAGCTATTCGCCATTTACCCGCGTACTGACAATCCTACTTGTTGAAAATATTTGTTGAAATGATAAGTGAGGGACATAGGATCAGACATGTAATCAAAGAATTGGTTATTTCGCTTTCAACAATGCTAGGCTCTTCCTTCTCCCTCGATTATCGGTAACTTTCTAGAAAAATAAAGGGTAAAGAACAAGGCATCGGCGTTGATCCATACCTTTGCGAGATGCGCCAAACATCTGAATTACATTTCAGAGATTTGTAGGGGTTGAGCACGATTCGGCCTATAGAGTGAGTTGCGAGATTTAGAGATCAGTCTTTCATTCTTATGGGCGTGTCCATTGCCAATTTATCTGGCTAGTAAGGACTGAGCCTTAACTGTGGACCTGCTTTAAGATTATGCGCGAAATGATGTAGTAGCGCTGATGCAGATTCACCAGCGAACAAATAAAACCGCAATTTTCGCAATTCTTCTATTTTTCGGCATAGTCACCTTCTTCAATGTCATTGTGCACCGCTTTACTTGTGAGTAACTTCTAACAATAAGTTGAGTTCGATTTATTGGTTACCGGAGCATATTTGCTCATAATAATTTCTTCTAATTACCCATCGTAGAAACACTTTGCATTCCCGGTGCGCTATCAACTAAAGTCCCCAAGCCGCAGGGTGAATTATTCAAAGGAAGTGGAAAGTGATGCCGTGTTACCATCGTTGGTTACTTCAATTTAGGGATAAGGATACCTTGATTACTTCACTATTAAGTTCCCTCGCCGCCGGTTTTTGAGATATGCACTTTGGAAGGATTCTTTGAGCGTTCACACTTTTCTTACTGTTATGGTCGAAAGAAAACAGAGTTTCACCTATCCTCGTCAGAATGTGTTATTTAGGGATGAACAAATGCGCTGATGTATTGAATAGGGTTTGAGGTATTCTTCGGATTTTGTTCGTGCACCTCCACGTATCACATTGAACCAGCATGTTTCTGAAACTCAAGATCAAGATTATGCTTGCCTGCCCTGGCGAATCACTTTCCCTTATGTTGAGGCGGATTCAGGTAGATACGATCTCCGCGTGTGTGGATTCCTTGTTCGGAGCGCTTTAGATAGCTCCTGTTCAATGCAACCCTCGAGAGTTCAATGGATGACACATGGTTGGGTGCGAATGTTTAGGAACTAAAATACGGGTCAATATCTTCATTTATGAGTAAGAGCTATGTCTATGCGCTTAAGCACTCTTTTGGTTCTCATACTATGAACGCTGTGATTTGGTTATTCCTCGTAGAGCCTCTCCCTGTTTAAATTGTTTCTTCCTGGTCGTGTTCATGGTAAATGATATATTTCTGGTCTTTTCTACCTCTCTTGCTTTCGTTTCTTTGCATATTTATTTCCAGACGCGTTAGTATTTATTTAGATCTTTTTATCTCACTTAATGCCTTCTTTGCGGTTGTGATTCTTTTACTTCAATTCTGTATTTCATTGATGAAGTCAGAGACAGAGCGTTATGTTAGCTAACTGGCTTCACTTCCTGATTAGCACGCCTGTGGTGTTAGCAGATTTTTCTACCTCACATGATTACCACCCTTTGCTTTTGTCGAAACATGATCTGATACCTTCGATCGTCTATCATCACTGCTCTGGAAGCTGGCTTTATGAGCCCGAACTCTTTTTGTTCCCCTTGATTTCAGCTCCGATATCGAATGTATTTATTTTGAAAGACTCCCGAAGCTATTGGATCACCGTCTCTCATTTTCACATAATGCTATTTTCTTACTTACGATTAGTACAATAGTAACAATAAATAAATGAATGAAATTTGTCCAGTTCGACAGCGCGTTGCTCACGTAATGCCCATAACCGGGACGAAGACATGCACCTCTGGTGCTAAGTGCACTTTAGAGTGAAATTTTTTTGCATTCTTTCTTCATGCTCGAATGGTTTTGTGACAGCACCTATTGAACGATTTGGTGGGAGTGATTTCATTGTAGCAGTTGTTGTTCTAATTTTCACAAGGCTAAACAATTATTTGTTCACCTATGTCGAAAATCCCCTCTTGGAAGCTTCATAAGTATTTCACTGTATTTTCCTTGTGTTCACATTTCTGTATAATTTTTATAAGTTTCTATAGATAGATAGTAGAAGTTCTCATGTTTACGGGGTTTTGGTTCTATATGAAAGCAGAACAAAAACATCATCTGTCGGTGAATTAAGAAATTTATACGTAAAAGGAAAACATTATGAAATGTTTTCAGGTTACTCGTCTCACGGTTTCGTACGAGAGAGCGCAGTCATCGAATAGAATGCGAACGGCGATTCTCATATGGTTGACTCTTCAGAACAGTATTCATACACTTTTAATCCGGTTAGTGAACATTTATTCACCGGAAAAACACCGAAGAAAAAGTGCTGCCTTTTTCTTTATGTTCATGTTCACGCTTCTCACAACCAAAGTGAGAGGGAGGAAAAGAGAGAGAAGGTTTTGTATTTTTTCCTTCTAAAAATGCGGGCTGCTGCTTGAGGGAAAAGAGAGGCTGCGTGATAATTTTGTGAGCGGTAGTCGACCTTTCGGTGTGCGCCATGCGTTTAATTTTGAGAATTGAAGAGAAGTCAAGTACGTTGTCGGGTAGCCTTGCAGTTGCTTTTACTTTCACTAAAAAGTATCACAATTGGCTGACGATGTAGGTAGATGGCTTTGTTGTCCGTCACGACATTTAATGGCAATGACTGTGAAGCCCCAAAAGTGGTCTATTGCATTGGCCGAAGTTTTGCTCCCTGTGTTCATCCTGAAATTCTACTACCATTAATTTAGCTCGTCCATATTCTATTCACTACATACCCGAACGTTATCTTTCTTCCTTTGCTATTGAAGCTGAATAAGTGAATCTGGAATAATGTAGTTTGTATGTGAATGTGGAAAAAATGTAGCACATCTCAGCGCGTCAGACGATTTTGGTGACAGCTAGCTGGAGTGAGATGTAAAAGACCTCATTGGCCTGGGTGAGGGTTGATCTCATCTGGTGAAATCTGATTCCTAGACCATGCGTGCGTTTTAACGCTCTTCACTATCTCAACTGCGCTGATGGCCATAATCGTATTTTTTGGACTAAAGCAAAATTAATGTGAAAGCAATAGAGTTGAAAATGTAAGTGGACGCGGGCTCCCCTCTACTGCCCTCACCGTCCTCAGAATATGATGTCAGCTGCCATTGTCGCCAAGCTCAAGGAGGGCTACCAGTGCTTCAGCCTGAAGTTCTTACATAATTTCGTGGATCGATTCAACGTTGGATAGTTTCCTAGAGACATTAGCTCCCACTAAGCAAGCCCACTTGAAAGTCGTTTTTCGTTATGGTTGTTATGATACACGATCCTTCGAAGACCCCATTGAGCTCGACCAGTGCACCGTGTTTCCAGGGCAAATTTTTCTGATGCTGTCCATGTAGGTGCCAATATGAAAATTTTCTCATAAAATGAAATGTGCTCTTCAATACTAAGTTGGAACCATTAGGTTTGAAATGAGCAGAGTGCGATTAAATCCATCTGAATGTGGAGTAAAAATGTCTTTTTTATTGCCCTCCCTCCCCCGCCTGTATTTTTCAAAATGATTTTCTGAGTTCCAGCTACTCTCGTGCGCGAGAGGTTGAGCACATGTTCTTGTCAACAGTCGCTGTGTTCTTCACGGAAGTTATGAAATGCATCGTGTGTCTTGCTATTATTCTCAAAGAGGAGACGCCTAGGAGGTTGGCCGATATTTTTTAATGATCTTTTTCTGTTTATTTGTTAAAGTCAAAAATTTGAAATGTTTATGATATCAGAAAGCGCTTCAGATAAGAAATCATTCAGATGGAATTAGGAGGAAATGATATGATTTTGTTTCAGGTTTTTTGGAGTTTTGATGGATCAGGTGGTGCGGCAGCCGTATGACACCTTAAAGGTCTGTGTACCAGCGATGGTGTACATTGTACAGAACAATTTGTTTTACATTGCTGCTTCGCATCTGGATGCTGCAACATTCATGGTAGTTTTGCCTTCCATTCATCGAATATTCAAGAAGTGTTTTCATGTTTTTTTGAGACAAATCTGTTATTGATTCTGTTAGAGGTAGGCGGAATATTTGTAGATATCACTTGTTTCTAAACCCAATTCAGGATGAGCCTGTGTTACTGAAAGATGACCTTATACATGTATGTGTACCACTGTAAGGCTGGTGCTCAATCCGCGATCCGTCGCGCGATTCCCGTGAATCGCAATTGCAGTTGCCCATTCGAATATTTGGAACACTGAATATGAAACAAGTAAAATTATGTACAGCCGCCATTCAACCATCACCATCGAGCAGAAATAGCGGCGGGATTGGAGAGCACCTCGCGCATTGGTCGGGGCACCCTGATTTTCCGTCGCGATTCCATGAATCGGGGGAAGGATTGCGGACTCTGCACCCAAAGCCTAAGCCTCAGTGACGAAATGGCACTCAACGCCATAAACCGTTTTGTAACTAACATTTAGTAACGAAAAGGGATAGGCGCCTGAGAGTGACAGTGAATGATTCTTTGGATGTTGTAGAACGCTAGTGGTGAAGGCTGAAACACATGGGCGAAATACTGTTGGAGGTGTCCTTTGCCATCGATAGACTTCCATTAAATTTTATTTTTCCTTTTCGAAATGGGAGAAGATCTCCAGGGCTTTTGTTCACTTCGTAACTTTTTTCCTGTTGCCTTTGCTGTTTTTCTTTGTCTTGTAAGCCTAGCTCTAGAATTTCGTGTAATATGACTTACTAACTTATTTACTGGTAGTTTTTTTATAGATTTATTTTAATTTGCAGCATATTTGTTTTTTGAGGCATTACTGACTTCGCGGACTAAAATTAGGAAAAAATTTGTTCTTTGTTGGCAGATAACATCTCAGCTGAAATATTCACGGCTGCAATCTTCGGTCATCATTCTCAAGAGATCGCTAACAGGAGCGCAATGGTGAGTAGGGAGAACAACAGTCCATATCACATCACTGTCTGATTAGGTGGGTTACGGAATTGACCTGGCGGCTGCCGCACTTGATAGAAGGCACATGGATAAGCCGTTTCCAACGCACTTCGCTGGCAGGAAATGTTACTGGAAACGTCTTATTCACACATTCTATCAAGTGCGCGCCGCCACCACGTCAAATCCTAGACCCTCCTAGGCCGTATGCTATGCTTCCCGAAGCTAAGTGATCCAAAGTACCTTTAAATTTCCTTGTTTTGAACGCTATAGTTTCTTCATTTTCAGTGCATGTTTACTTTCACCTGCATCTTCTTCTTCTTATTCCTTAGCGTTTGTCCCACCTGTGGCGGGGTCCTGCTTTCCTGGTGTTACGACGCCACTTTTCCCGATTATGTGCCTGATGGGGTGAAGGCCAACTAATTTCAAATCTTCATGCAACGTATCAAGCCATCGCTGCTTCGGGCGTCCTCTTGGCCGCTTTCCTGGCACGTTAAAGTCTGGACGATCTTACGGACACTCTCATCATTAGCGCGAAGGGCGTGATCGTACCACCTCAGGTGAGCTTCGCGCATCTTATCAGCGATGGGACACAGCGAACCGCTTTCTGATGGTATCGTTGCGAATGCGGTCTAAACGGGTACCCCGCAGTCCAGCGCAGCATTTTTGTCTCCATTACACTGAGATGAGGCCTCACCTCTTTAGTCACGGGCCAGCACTCTGCTCCGTAAGGCGACTGGTCGGACGACGGTTCTGTAGATCTTAGATTTCAGTCGCTCTGGTATTTTCTTATCGCAGAGAACGCCGGTCATCGAGCGCCACTTGGACCAAGCTGCACTCACCCGGGATTTACTTCAGATATCAGGCTGCCGTCGGACGCAATTGCCGCCCAAGATACTTGAACGATGTTGTACGTGTGATCAGTGCCACTGATCTTAATTGTGCCTGACTCGCTCAAATCGGTGGTCAAGTATTCTGTCTTCTCACATTCACTGAGCCCAAACATGCCAGACGGTCGGACAAGGTTTGTACCTGTTGCTCGAGCGAATGTTTGTCATCACATGCGAGCATCACTTTTACTTTTACCTACATACATACATTAAGTGTAGGCATCAAACAGGGCAATCCAGATGGGAAGGCAGGGAAATTTAAAGGACTTTTCGTCCTTCAACCTTTTCGGGGAGGATACATACGCCCCCTAGTCACACGCGCGAGATGTGGACTGTTTTATATTCGACACCATTCTTGCATCAATGTTTTAGTTGCGATACATGTGAGCATCGTTCTGTTTTAGGTTTGCTCTTTTTTACTGTTTGTTGGAGTTTCTTTGGTGCAAGTGCGCGTCGTCTGGAGTTCGGCCGGTTTGGATGAACAGAAACCATTAGTTGGTGAGCGTATACGAAGTTGTATCAATATCTAATAGTTGTTCCATAATTAGTGAGTTACCTTACATTTATTTCTGAAAAAATCACAGGAAAAAAAATTAAAGGTATGAAACATGTTTTGCGAAATACGCCCACATTATCCTCCAAACAATCATGGTCCCAGTTGCGCGCTACCTTCCGTGGCTGTGACTTTTTTAGGAACTATTCTAGGCTCACTTCTTTATCACTACTATTAGGAACCTTTAAACGCCAAGAAGGATTATCCTGGAGATAGTTTAAGGCAGCAATCCACATGTGGTTGTGTCGAATAATCTTTTCTGTGAGTAGGATAGAGCACCGTGCGAATATAAAATTTTGCCGCCGTTGTCGGTGACGATGGTGCTTGTTTTCTTCCAAGTGAGCAGTCGCCGCTAACGTGAGCTAATGGACAAGATATCTCGCGCACATCCCACACTAAAGTGAATTATGACCTGAAAAGTAATATAAATACGCGTGGGTGCGTGGGCTCATGCAACAAGCGAGGCCAGAGAGTCGTCCGGCACGCCCTTCTTTATTTCGAGTTGAAAGCGGGGGCTTGTTAAGGGCTTCATCGCCGGTTTCTCAGCTTCTTTTTCCATTTTCGGTCAATTTGGACTCAGATTGTGAAATGTTCTACTTGAATCACGAATTATCCTCCCGCCAATCAATTTCACTTGTTTTCGAAAGAGAGCGAAAGCAGAAGTGCTCTGATAACGTTGAGAAAGCTCTGTCATTTCGTGCGCATTGCACTGGCGACTTGACGGACAGCTTCAGAAGACCGTCACTATTCGTTGAAATAGCTCAGTCAACTCTATTCAGTTGAATAGCTCAGTCAGACTTGTGGTTTCCTCTCAAATTTCTGGAACTGGATAATAAGTGTTTNCCCGGTTAAGGACCGTACCAAAGTTTCTTGCCGTAGCGCTTGCGCTGATAAGCTTCCTGAGGTTATAGAGCACGAGAAACCGAACATGCTTCCAATCGAATAAGATTTTTTCGGCCATAATCGCTGTGAAATTTGTGACAGATGTACGAGGGAATTGGAACGTGAACAGTCCTTCTGGTTTTTCGATTCACCAAAACAAACACATTTTTGTTTTTTTTTCGTTTTCCATCGTGAATGATGGGTATCAAGCCAGTGATCTAAGAGTGATATGGAGTCGTGATTTTTCCGAAGAGAATTCCTTCAAATGCATGGTGTATATTAGAAGAAAAAAAACAGCGTAGAAAACAGCGTGTTTTCTTTATATTACAGGATCGATCGATAATCGTTTCATATTGATGTTTCAGGGTTTTTCGCGGTGGTCATCGCTTGCTGCCTTTCTGGATTCGCTGGAATATATTTCGAAAAGATTCTGAAAGGTTCAGCACCAGTGTCTTTATGGATGCGTAATGTACAGATGTGCGTGTTTGCCATCCCGTCGTCTTTTGCTGGTGTCATGTGGCAGGTACGTTGAGGGCTCACTTGTTTTGTTCCCTGCCGAACCCTACAATAATTGCTAGGTTTCGCTTTAACCAGAAAAGTCTTTCAGGGGGTGCCAAGCTTTTTTGAAACGGTTTTTTGCATGATATAGGGGCACATGCGGAAAGCACAGAACCATGTTCAATTTTTCCCAAACGGTCTTTGAATACCAAAAAGCGGTCTCTGTTTCGATTCCTCGTGGTGGCAAATCTTTGCATTTTGACTTGACGTTTCGAAATTTGCGTAAAATAGTGTTAATGAATAACGGATGATTAGGACCGTAAGTAACCCTTGAAAATAGACTTTGGTTGAACTGGTGAAAAAATTGTGACGCTAAAGTGGGGCCGTTTCGATGTGACAACTTTTTCACCATTTTTCAATCAAAGCCTACTTGTAAGGGTTACTAACGGTCCTAAACATGAATACGACATCCACTATTCATGCTAACAGCATTTTACGCAAATTTTGAAACGTCAAGTCGAAATGCAAACATTTGCCACCACAAGGAACTGAACCAAGGACCCCCTTTTTGATATTCAGAAGGCCGTTTGGAAATAATCAAACATGGTTCTGTGGTTCCCGCATGCACTCATATATCATGCAAAAGACCGTTTTCAAAAAGCTTGCACCCTCTTAAAGACCTTCCTAGTAAGCCCTCAGAGCGATCTGTTGGTTTTCATTGTTTCATTTCAGGGGGAGGTGGAGTTATTTCTTCTCTTGATTTCGCTGTACAGGGTGGCCAAAAAAGAGGAACACTAAATACCACATTACGGGATTATTTACGCGTTGCGAGACCAAATCAAATGATCCCAACTGAATAATAAAGAGCACGTTATAATCTATTAACAAGCTACACAACAGTCTTCTACACCGACGACATCAGAAGATTTTCCCACGGAAGCATTGTGCACGGTGCGAGCTTAACGAGGTCGTTGAGATACCTCAGACGATTACGACGTCTCAAACGCTGGTCAAAAGCGGTTTTGCGTATTCACAGCTAATGTCTCTGGGAAGCTGTTCAACATTTGATCCATTGAAGAAATTATGCAGCAGCTTCAGGTCGGAGCGATTACGGTAAGCCTCGTTGAGCTTGACGGTGACGGCATATGACGTCATATTCTGAAGACGCCGTAGGCAGTGAAGGAGGGCCTGCTTCTGTTTGCGGGAGAACACCTAATGAATATTCCGCCGTAAAACTTTCATTAACGAAGGCTCCCTTTGCGACGAAAAGTTCGATGATGTGCGCTATGGGCTAAGTGTCTTTTTTTGGCCACCCATGTGTATCCTTCCGGCTATAATTTCCTTCATTTTCGATTTCTGGGTTGCCTGTTTTTGTAGCAAGAGCGGTAGGTGGTGCAGTAAGTGGCGTTACTTCCCAAGGTAGGGTTCGGGGTCAAATCTTGTGTCGAATCTCGTCCAGACTAAGCAAGCCTTCCGCTCTCCGGTATCGGTCAAATAGTGCTGGACTTTCTCGAAGGCATAGAATCACTGACACCACTGTCTGGCCCCGCAAGCTACTGTGTATGTCACAAAGCGTTCAAATGCCATTACTATTGCAAATGGTAGTAGAATACGTGGCGCGCCTCCAAAGGGGTTGGTCAATGCCGAAAACTTCATACTTCATGACTGACTACGTTCATGTGAAAATCGTTTCGAGATGTTGCACATCCTTCAAATTCGGCACCATTGTATGCTCCTCAATCAGCGAAGAAAGCGTTATACTGTTTCGTCGGTTCCATGACCTCCTGCCCTCCGTACACCCCTTTCTGTTTACATGTGACTTCCCTGCAGGTCTATTTCAGTGGGAGTGTTGAGACGGAATCGTACTACGTGCTTCTCGATAGTCGTTAGTCTCAGCGTGGGAACATTTTTAGTTGTGGTGAATATCAGCTGAGGAAGAGCAGGGATCACCCATAATAGTGTGAGGGCTCAAAATGATAAGGTTAATGCTGGAAGTTCTGATTAAAAAAAATATTTCTCGTAAGTATTCAAAGACGCGCGGAGAGTTGAACAATTGGTACCGAAAGCTCCACGGGGCGAGCTAATCGTTAGGCCAATGGCATCTGAACGTAAGTAGCTGCCATTTTATCGTCACTTCTCCACTTTGAATCGAACGCCATGCATTTGCTGTGGATACCGTTCCAACGTGGGTGAATACTCTGCTGGTGGGAATAGTGTTAAGGGTGAATGTACGCGGCGGACACAAACGGCTCGCGCGTGCAAGTGAATATCTACGCGGAGAGTATGACTGAATGGTCAAAATTCCTCGAGCGTGTCGTCGATCAATCGTCGACCGATTTTTGCCATGGGTCATCTCTCATTGACGCCCCACGAACACTATGTTGAATCAACTGCTCTTTTCAATATCTGCAGTTGCGCTTTTGTTGCACTGCCGATCTCATTATCGATGAATTGCTCGGAACACTTGGGTCTTTGAGTAATTTCTTCGCACTGTGTATTTGGTCTAACAGTGAGAATGAACAAAATAAGTTACTGAGAACCTCACAAAGTACATCGCGTTGTCGGTCGTCTAGGCGGAGAGATTCCCTGATAATGTCGTATTTCTCCACACTTGATGGTGTGGCAACCGTCTGAAACAATTGTTGGATGGTTGGACAGTTGGCGTCGCCATAGAAATGAAGTTTGCGAAAACAACTGAATGTGTTCCTGATTTCAGGTGGAAAAGTGGTCATGGAATAACGGTTTACTGTATGGATTTGACTGGGTTGTGTGGTTGACCGTTTTATGGTACTCGTGTGGAGGTGAGTATTTTTATCATATACTAGACAACTGCCCCTGTAACAGGAGGCATGCAGTAATTTATAAATAACCATGACACTGTACTTTTATTCATTACAATATATCTATGTCTATCTGACTACGGAATGTAAAGAGGATAAGTGGCAGAAGAAGGAGGTAAGTGATCTGATGTTGATGACCGCGCTGAATGTGTGAAAAGTATGTGGAAATATGACTTGACGCAGCGCGGTTCTCTAATCGCTAGTTTCGCAGGAGCAAATTTCCGGACGACCAACTCCGCTTCAACTCATTTTAGTGCCTCCACAGCGAAGGCAGTAAAGTTCTTCAACACCTTGGCGCCCCTGCAGCCCATATTTGGGCTGCAGTCCGTCAACCGCTTAGGACTTCGGCTCACATTTGAGAAACAATGCTTGATAAGTTCCTCGAAATTTCACTGAAGTGGCAAGCGACTACAAAAACGTGAAATATGTGCGGTTCCAACGTGTTAATACACTGTCTCATAATTATAACTCACCTAAGAATTTCCCAACATTTCACAATTCAGGACGTTTTGAAAAGTCTTCAATTGACAATGTGTTTGATTATAAATGCGACTGCCTATAAACCATCATCTTTCAACTTGAGATCACAGGAGTTTTTTCTACCTTAGCAGTGAGTATAGAAATAATCTGACGCCCGGTACATCTCTATGTTTGGAATTTCGCCGCTAGGGCTAGGCCTAGGAAGGGGGAATTCCCAATGTTCGCTCATCACTCGATGGTGAAGGTGTAGCCTCAGAAATAGCGAAATTTCGTCCGTAGGTGGCTGGTAGATAACTCAGCCTGCACGCTTTGCATGTCTTGAGTGGCAATTTTTCACGGTGGAAAGGGCGTTACAGGCAAAAAACCGTTCGGATCACTTGCCCTTGCACAAAAAGTGACCATTACAATGAACTGAGTATGATGACAATTACAATGACGTTTCCGAGCTCTTACAAATGGCTTGTTTGATTGCGAAGACTGCCGTTCACCAACGATCTGGCGCCAATCAATTGTTCTGGACATCTGCTGCTTGTCGTGGGGTCAGTCAACAAACGGCCTGCGCTGGCACTGCACTCAATGCTTGGGCAGGTCACTTATTCATGGAACAATTTTCGTGTGTTTTCGTATTTTTATTCTTTTTCATTTTTTTTGAGAGTAGAAACTTTTTTGGTTTGTCGTTCCATTGGAAAATTAAAAAACTGCGTCGCAGAACTTCTGTTTACTGTGTTTCTGCGTCCGCACTTCTTTCGATATTGTAGATGGCACCTGACGCTCTTATCCTCAGGCCCCTGGGAGAGGGCGGGAGTGGGGATGGGAGAGGGAGAGTAACATATTTTATCATAATAAATCGTTTGGGTTACGGTTATACCAATTTTACACAGTAGTGTTCAAAGTTACCACTTATTTTTCTTGTCAAGGCCATTTCTTCGAATTACTTATGTGTTACGATCTTCTTGTCTTTGTGTTTGTTATGTGAAAGAGGGGTGAGAGCTATGTAGGGGCGTGCGGTCTTGGAGGAGGGAGGAATTTCTCCGGAGTGTATGATTGATTTACCCACCCCAGAGTTTGTCTCCCTCAAAATACTTTTTCCCTGGCTCACTTTGTGTACATTACTATTCTAAACGTTCATAATTCTCGCCGTGGTTTCAATGCCTTAAGTACACAACATCGTAATGCCCCTTTCAGTGCTGCAGCCTCTCCATATTTCTCAATTATTAAGTGAGATACCCGCTTTTCCAATAGAGACGTTCTCTCTTCTTTGAGTACATTGAAAGAACCTCTCAAAAAATGAGAACAGCGTCCATTGCGGACCACTCACCGCAAGTGACGATGGCCAAGAAAAAAGTGGCTTTTTCTTTTTCTTCCACTTGGCCGTGGTAAATTGTGGTGTATGGCCTGCACTCGACACTCTTCTTGTTTTCCGAAATAGAGTGTACTTGTGCGCTCATGAGGGAAGTGTTATATATGCGCGCAGTGGACGGAAGCCTGGTAGCAAAGGAAACGTGTGGCGGTTTCCCGAAGACACAGCCACGTTAATGACACCACAACAATTAGGCTCCAAACCTAAAACTAGCTCCGCCCAAATTAATCTAGCATAGCAGAGTTTTGATGGTTGTCATTACTGCTGTCATTATTGTTTCCTTTGGTTTCGAAAGCGCATTTCATTCCAAATAGAGATTTCTTCTAATCGACAAGTCGACCAGCAGCAGGAGAGTTCCCATTTCAGCGGCGTTGGCAGCGGTTGCTTTTGCTATCTATTCTGTCGGCCATTGAACTCACCTTCAATTCATAAGTCAGCACCGAAACTGCAATCCCAATAGGCGGAAGAAACAAGGCAACCTCACGACCTTAGTAGTCTAACTTAAAAGGAATCTTCCACGGATCATGGAACCAGTGGGCGGGACGTTTTTGTGACTGAATGCATGGTGTTACGGATCCACCGTGTCCGAACCGCACGAATTGTGAACCAGGATTCACTTCAATACCTTTCCATGGCACGTGATCCGTACCTACATGCATTTCGTCAAACCAACTTCTCGGGCCCGCCCACTGTCGCATGTCGTGAAGATTCCTTGAGAAACTAAGTAACTCAAGTAATAACTAAGGAACTATTTCTAATTAGGTCTATGAGATTACTATTCATAGCATCCTAACCGAGGCCTGGCCCTTGCCTTTCAGCTCAGCATATAAGCAAAAACCACAAGCGTAAGTGGCAATCCTAAGTAAGTAAAACGTTGGCCACATACCAAGAACCACTTCAATATTCGACTCCCCTATCTATTTTTCGTGACCGCTCTTTTGAACTACCCTACCACGAGAGGTCTTTCGGTTGTGTACAATGATCTTACGTGACAATCTTTTTAAAATTCGCTGACGACGGATCGTCTACTTCGGGCTCTCAGACTTCTATGCTCTCTTTCGCTCTATAATGGCTTACCTTCCATTGAAAGGGATTCTAACAAGCTCCCTGTGAAATTCAATGTTCATATGACGCGTAGTTTTTAGTATTTGACTATCGCGTGTTATCTTTTTCATCACGTGATACGCTGTGTGGATTTGCAATTGTTCAATGATTTCCAATAACAGTTTTTCGATCTTCTCTACTCCTATTGTGTCTTCTGTCAATCGGATTCTCCCATCGGTTACAAAACTCTCATCCAGTGTACCTAAATATTTGTGCTAGAGCACAGGTTTAGCAACCTGACCGTAAAGGAGGTTTGCCAGGCTAATTCTTTTAACATGAATTGGAGAACATGCCATGTGTGTCGTTCGTCAAATTGGGATAATGCTGCTTGACTTATCCGATCATTTTTTCTAAAGCTATCAGTTTTGCAGCAAACATCGTAGAGCACATAATTTGCTAACAAAACCCTTAAATAACGCCTGTTCATCGGGCAGGGCAACCGTTTGGTGTAGTGCGCAAGTGGCACGCTTACACGCGAGTGGTCGCGGGATCAATCCTGGTCGTGAGTGGGCCGGGCACCAACCAACGCTTCCATCTCTCCGGGGTCGGTGTAAATATGGTACGGAGATTGTCTGGGAGGATAAAAACACTGACTTGTACATCCGGCTGGCCCGCAAGTCATTGTATGGCCACATCGCATCTCAAGCCACTGCGATGTACAAATGACAAGTAGAATGCGTGCCGCATCCCAAAAAAGGGATTGATCCAACGGCAGATGCTTATCTTTTATCCTTAAATGCTGATCAAGTCTTAGGTGGGATGAGGGCAATGTCTTCAATAACCACTGAGAATTCGAATTTATAATCCATCCTATCGAAAAAGGACGGCAACAATTACTCTTCAAGGGATGGACACTACCTTTTCTTACCGCCTTGTATGACACATAACTGCGGCTTCCTTGTGATAACTTTCCATGGCTCTCAAAATTGTAACTTTGTCAAAAGGAGCAAATAGATATAAAGTTGTCATGGCACACATAGACAATATGCCACAGCACTATTTTCGTTTCTTGTGTTTTTTTTAACTTTGATAGTGTTTTATTCCTTGTGGATTCCTTAATTTGTCGATGAATCAGTTCCAAGCGTCGACTAAGGAGATCTCCAGATCATACCTCATCTGAAGGTACCCTAAATACTCGTAGTCGCCCAACAAATTATTCTCAAGGTTTTGGATTTTGATCTGTGGCAGATCATGAAACTGAATGCTAGGGGCATAAAGGGAATACATAAGATATAAAAGAATTCAGTTTTCGCGATTCATGCTTATGCTTCGTGCCCGTCTAAGGAGTGGCGTACCCCCCCCCCCCCCCCCCCCCCCCCCCCCCCCCCCCCCCCCCCCCCCCCCCCCCCCCCCCCCCCCCCCCCCCCCCTCTCCCTCTATCTGCCCAATCGACACTCTCAGTATGACGTAACGATAACACTGAATACATTTCTTGTTTGAGTACAACTTACACTGACCTACCCAGAGTCCTCCTAATTTGCCATTTGTTGACAGTTTCGCTTTGATGAATTTGTCTGAAGAATATCCTTATTATATTTGTATCTCGAGCGGTGGCCCAGCTGGTTCACTTGTTAAAGTTCTGTGTTCCTTAAATTTTTTGATGCTCAGAATGTGAAAATAGTATAGCGCACGCTGAGCGTGGATAAATTAATTGAATATAAAACTATTTAGGTTTATTGTCACTGCACACCCCATTCCCAAGCTGGCTAGGCTCAAAAATCCTCTCCATATAAATTGGGAAGGTCCGGAATTCGAAGGCCAAGCAATTTCGTCAACCCTGGAATACTTTTTCATTACTCTGATCAAGCTGAGAGAGCTTCATTTGAGAGGAAGTTTTCTGCACTCCCCCCCCCCCCACCCCACCTTCTTTCCGAGATAATCTAACGATGTACTCCAAGTCACTTGATTTTTTCAGTGTTCATAGTTATCCAGTAACGAAGAACGCGTTGGCGATATGTTTTGCCAGCTGTCCCGGGGGTTTCATTTCGGTGTTCCCACGCGAATATCGATTGCTGGGTCTGATAAGTGCCATGAGGTGATTGCAATCGTGACGCTGAATTTCCATACCGAAAGCCGTGGCCGTTGAACTTTAGTGCATGTTAACGTTACCATCGTTCCTCATTTTCTTTCGACCTTCTCTCGACTTATTTTGGTTGTAGTCGTGTAATAAACGGATTACGCCTCCAAGCCTTTATTCCGTTCTGATTTGAGGAAAACATTCTGTTGTTTCCAGCCTCATTTGCGGCCCTTTTTTTATCACATATATCTCTTCCCCAAAAAGATCTGGGAATCATAGTAAAATTATTTTACTCAGTGGTCCTTAATTGTTTTTCTACAATTGGGTACATTACTGATAAGCACAAGCCTTTCGGCCAACGAGGATACGTTTAAAGAAATTTCTTCACCTCACAAGCTCGCTCCAAAAAGCTTGAATTGTATTATGAACCTGTTATCGGTTTCCTGTAATATATTCTTTTGGTGAACTGCTTCTTTTTTGAATCAAATGCGTTCGCGGTAGGAAAGTTTGGAGTTTGTAAAATAGGCTGATAAATTCGTATAAGCTGCTCATGTGGCGCGCTGTTCACTGAAAATCGCCGATCGCTAACGCATTCTTACGATCAGGTTTTCCTTTCAAGTAAGTTCAATTAGTGCAGGTAATATTAACCAGACTGAGCAAGAACTTGATGGCCCACACTCCCAAGGAGTGACGTGACCGTAAAAATTGCTGAATTGGATTTAATTTGTTTTCATCATTTCTTCTGCTTGGATTCCACCGAACTTCCTTCTAAAAGTGGTCTTCTGTTTTTGGTCTCTTAGCACCTTACATGGGCTTGGTTTTAATCGCAGCGGCATAGTTGGCTCTCGCTGGGTCTCTTTTCGAGGTGTCGAAGGACCCTCTGTACATGGATCCCTGATATCCCTAAATGGATTGTTTTGCTCATGTTCCTTTTATACTCTGGATGAATCTGATGGTGAGCACCAATTTCTACAACCAGAGCTTGACCCACAGCTCCTTAACTGTGACTCGTTCGTACACGAATGTGAAAAGGGCGTCGATACATCGGAGTATGAACGCAGTTTCCACTTCAGATCGCTTCTACGTCGTCTTATTTTGCGGTAACCATATGCAATGAAGAAAGCCTTTTTTGTCTTCTACTTGAATGAGGGTTCCATGGTGACCTGGTCGTAGAAGTGGAAACATACCTAGTCGAAAGGTAGGCGATTCTCTTGAGAATGCGAGACGGTGTGCTTTTTGCAGCATAGAGCATGCACCCGTCGGCCTAACAGGATGTTCCCGCACCGCTCGCGCCTTTGCACGCCTGCTAATAGGTACCTCTCGCCGCCTGTTTGTAGCCGTTTAGCAAAAAAATAGAATGCAAAAATCTTTGACTTTGCCTCGAACAAGTTTTCGCTCTCTTTCTGCGCACTCCAACTTGAGGTGGGGAAGGAGCGTATTCGGAAGAGATTTCCTTCGAAGTAGCAGCACTATTGCTATTTTAGATCTTATTGAAGTACTATTAGCTGCTACGCGTTGATCCATGTTGCTTGTAGCTGCGGCCGTTATAGCTGATCCTTATAGCGACCGCGGTGGGCGGGGGGGGGGGAGGGGATGCGATGGTTGCATTTCCCTAATTATGTAATGCGCCCTAACTGCTCATTTGAGTAGCCAAGGTGTACAACCTCTGTACATACCAATCTAACACTTCCCTACGAGGTTTGCTTCCACTAAAGAGCCAATACCGTGGCTTATCGTCAAAGTAGTCGACATTAAAAATTCAATAACGACGTGTCGAGTATTCGAGCTGCATTTGAGTGCGACTTTGCTGCACAACTGACTTGCCGGATCTAATCGATGTTCCTAACAGGAAATCAAAAAAAAACCATATCTCGATTCCACTGTGAGATCTTTGCAATCTAAGACAGGTATTTTCACACTTGTGGATTTCACTCTCTGCGTGTCATATCAAAACAAAGTGAATTGTCCGAGTAGAAGGGGAGAAGTACCGGAATATTCTGAGCCGGTGTTGGTTCCCTTTTGTTGCGCACTTGAATCCTATCCATAGCTGGTAGACACAAGTTTTCCAATAGAATAAACAATGTTCAGATTGGCATTGCCACATTACAGTCAGTTTGATACCAACTAATAGAAAACACAAAAAACTTTGGTAGTGACCAACCAGACTGGCGAAGTGCTGAGTGGCTTCCTCAGCTATAATATCACCTCTGCTTATCTGGTTCTTTTTGAGCACAGGTGAGTTAAAGGCAGAATTTACGATGAAGAGTTAGCTCATTGGAAGAGGTGATGGGTAGGTGGGATGGAAGGGTAGAGGTGGTCAATGAAGCAGGGATGAAGGAGAAGCCATTTGAAACGGCCTGAAACCCTGATATACGGCACCCCTTCCCTTGCCCGTCGATTGGCACATTGATGCGACTCTCATCGTTGTGCCCTCTTCAACACTACGTTCCCTCTGCTATCTAATCACTCCCACTTATAGACCTGCGGCGAGTGATCAGATAGTCGGTGGGCGTACCCCGCCAACGGCGCCGAGAATGAGCCATGCTGGATCGCTGAGGTCAAATTGTCCGTCGATTAGCACCCGTAGGAGACCCGCCTGTCTCCTAACTATGCAATTTTCTTTGACCTTTGTTCTTATCGTGAATTCCTCCTTCAATAGAAGAAAAAATCAATTGCGTCGAGAATGGTTAGCCGCTTTGTCGGCTACCTCGAAAGCACGTTCATCTCTTGTCGTATGGACCAAGTATCTTATTGTTAAACCATTGCGTTCTTCGTGTTTGTCTTTTCAGAAAGAAACTCATCAAGGGCTCAGAGTGCCGAAAGACTCCACCTTTCTTGGCGTTGGATGTGCTTTCATCTAAACGAGTAGTTTCACGTGGGCAACTAAAAGGGATTCTTTAGCGAATGGGTTCTTCGAAACAATCTCCAGGCTTTGCGTTGCATTGGGATTTGTCCTTGACGCTTCAGAGAACGACAGAGGATCGAAGACGATCGTTTAGAATTTCAAGCCCCGGTTTATTACGGATTTCATTTTGAAGAACCTCGTTATGAAGTGAGAGTAAGCGCGAAAATTGTTGCGAGGATCAAAAAATGAAAAAAACCATAGATTTGGAAGGCGGAGAATGCGGTCAAAAAACGCTACGGCTAAAGGGCAGGACCATATAACGTGCCCTTCAGTAGGATTCCCGCCTTCTTGCTTAAAAATTTGGAGTTCTGTACTCATTCGATTCAGAACACAGATTTTGTCCTTTTCTTCATGAACGTTCCATCGATTTCCCCTATTGTAACTGGCCGTCATGCGTGTGGGTGTTCGTGTCTGTGCTTCTGGAATTCCACGTGGGAGCAAGAATTTGCGCATTGAACAATGCTGTGACGTAGTGATGCTGTCCGTACATCGGCGACATTGTTCAGCCGACCGGGCTTCCACGAATAACCAGCCCTCATAAGTGGCAGCGTTTGGTATTCTTTTCCATAAATTCTCCTTTTTTTCTAACAAATACTTGTGGTGTGATTTTTTCCACGCTCCCCACTCAAGTGATCACGTTTTTTGGTCTTCATGGGAAAGCATCGCATGAATAATGGATCAAGGACCATACACCACGTGTTATAGGGCAAAGTTGAAGGCATGTTTCATTGTGAAGGCAAGTGAATCATTCCCTTTTCTGAATAGAATGGAGCTGCCAAAAAGGTTGACGATGTGCCCTTCTGCGCCATGTTTTTCTCCAGGGCGCCCAATATCCCTCGCCGTGGTACGGTCCTTCTCACAAACCTCTAATTTCAGTGTTTCCTTTCCTTTTCTTCATTGTTTGCCTGGTTCTTGCACCTACGTTCATTTTTAGGCGAGAGCCAAATTTAAAAGTCGTCCAATGCATCTTTGATATTTTAGTTCTGTAAAATCGGCTCTAATTTGATGTAATAGCAAGAGTTTATGAGGCTAAATAGTATGTAAAGCTTGCAAGGGAAATGAGTTCAAAATTCAAATTCGATTGTATTTTTGAAAGATCCCTCCCCTTGGGGACTTCCTCGCTGGAACACTCCTATCGTTTTTCGCGGGTGAACACATGCATATTTAGTTCACCAGGAAATATGATGTTTCGAAGTGGCCATATGCAATGAGACCAACGCTGTTGGATATGTCTGGACGCTGATTTCGAATCTGCTTTCCAAATATGTCCATCTCTTTTCTGAACGGAGTTGTGAAGCGAAAGAGAGCAGCGGTAGTGGTCCGAGCTCACGGGTGAGAGGTCGTTGGATCGATTCGATAAGGGGTGTTTTGGCTACAAATGTGTCCCCAGAGGTTTTCGATCTCCGAAACACGATCATCACATCTGTCTGCTGCAAATTGTGTGCCAAGATTTCTGCGGGCTTCACGTGCATTCGTTGGCGAGTAGTACCCAAACTTGTTAGGAGCCTTAGGAACTCCTCACAAACTCTTTGTACGGGTAACAATTTACTACTAGCAAACGTTGATCATGTACCGTTGGAAGCCTATTTCAACCATGCTGCCGCGAAAGCAGAGTAGAGAACCCGTTGGGGCTCCGATCCTACGACCTCTCGCTGACCAGCCTGGACCACTACTTCTGCGCTATTTTGCTTGGTGCTCTGTTCAGAAAACCGATTAGCGAATTTGGAAAGCAGGTCATCGTCCAAGAACACATCCAGCACTGCAGGTCTCACTGCAAATGGCCACTTCGACCCACCATCCATTCTGGCTAGCTTAGTTTAGGGACGTAAGTCTGCAAGCGTTGTTTTCGTACTTTCAGCTGCAAGCATCCGTTTTTGCAGTGGGCATTGCTTTGGCAGCAACCACGTAACATTTTATCTGAACAATGTTTGTTCACATGTACTCATTTGCCGTGCGACTTTCCTGTTTGTGCTTCCCTTCACGTCATGCGAAATTCGCACTGCTACGACTCTCGCAGTTTCTTCTGGAAAGCTCATTTGCTCTTGCTCTAAACAATGTCAGAATACTTAGCAGTCCATTTGCAGTAAGGAGGAGTTCACGATAAGAACGATGGTAGAAGGAGAAATTGCATAGGAGACAGGGCCTCCTGAGGGTGCTGACCGACGCGTAGTTGGCAGCGAAAAATTTGACCTCGGAGATCTTGCATTGCTCACTCTTGGTGCGGATGGCGGGGTACGCCCATCAATTATCTAATCACTCGCTGCAGGTATATAAGTGGCGAGTGATTAGATAGAAGAGAGCTGTTGTTGGGAGGGCCCAAAGATTAGATCCCATCTATGCGGCGAAAAATGCATAGGGCACTAGGAAGAGTGTCCGCTTCTTGGGTTCTTGGCCGTTTCACATGACTTCTTCTCATCGCTATGCTTCACTGATCACCATACCCTTACTTCACAGTGAGCTATTTTCCATCGTCAACTTCTGCCTTCAAAGCAAGTAATGAGGATTCAATTTTATCTGTGGTAAATCCCACTGCCTCCAAATATTTTCGGTAGGAATCAGTAGGCGATATGACTGCAAGTGGAGGACAAACAGATTGTGCGAACGCAAAAGTAGGAAGCATTCAAGCATTCTGCTGCTGAGCTATGGGAAGCTTAAGAGTTGGCAGCGATATGAGAGATAAGTGCGAGTCACCAAAGAAGGGTCAACGAAGTTGATACGAGATATAGGACAGCAGATTCAAAATTGCGACACAAGTGAGATATCCATGGCGCTGAAAGTTTATGGTGGATGTGGTCAAAGTTCTAGGCGCTCTAATGCCTTCATTTTGCGGAAATTGGCGCGAGACCCTCTACAGTATTGTAACCAGCACTTCTATCCACGCGAGTGATTACTTTCAGTGAGACTAAGCCGACTACCCTGCTTAAAGTGCAAATTTTCAAACAGATCATTTGTGCGATGGTCTCTAGATTGAAACGCTAAGATGAATTATGAGCCAAAATACTACAACTACAGATCTGATCTCAGGACGGGACTAGCTGCGCGTTCAAGCGGAACACGTTCGATCTATTCAATCTGTCGAAACAAGCGGATTTTTTGCGCAGTCTGCATAGATCAAAATCATCGCTGTGGAACTCCCATGAGCTACAGCGCTGATAGAAACGCTGTAGCTCATGGGAGTTCCATCCATTATGGCCGATGTTCGACGAATTTGCACGGATCTGTTGAGCCCATTTTAGCCTCCACAGCTTTTGCAAAAGCAGCAACAATCATTTGACGGGTGGAGCGTCCCACTTATAGATATAGGATGAACACTTGTTGTTCACATAATCCTTTTTGGGATGCGCCATGCATCCGACTTCTTTCATCATCATGGGAACATTGGCTGGCGGATCGCCCTGGGCCTTTTTTTATGCAAATCAATTTTTTATCCACCCAAATCAACATGGTATCAATTACCCGATCCTGAAGTGAGAATTTTTTTGAGTAGAAAGATGTTCGTCAGTTGTTTAGCCTTGGATTATGCGCTGAACAGAGCGCTCATCTGGCCGAAACCTCTTCCTGTAAAATCCTGTCAAAACCTGTTTTTCATATTTTATGCTATGGGATTATCAACCAAGTCATCCACTGCGTCCTTCAAACTTCGGGATATGCGCGACTTACCTTTCCTTATCAGGATATATCCCTTCATGACCTCCACTAAGATTTCTCGAACTCACTTCTCGTATTCCCACCAGGATATCCAAATTGCTAGACAGGGGGCGGGAGAGATAGTCGCAGAATAACGAAGAATTGAGAAAACAATTTCTCTAAGCTTCATAGAAATTTTGTCACTTTTCGAAAAGCTTTGCTATTCAAAGGTTATAATGTTATTTTTACGGAATATGACCCTACATTCTGAAAATCCCAAACGACCGTCTTTCTTGTTGAATTTTCAGTGATGGGCGTTGACCCCGTTCCTGATCGTTGTGACCGCAGACCATTATACCTTAGTTTCAGACCGTAATTGGTTGTTTCCTCTTTTTGATGCTACGCAACAAAAACTACATTAAATAGAATTCAGCAAGACTTTGTTATCCTTTGAATTCTTGTCCCTCCACTTTCCTCATATTTTCTATGACATGTGATTCAGCGAATCCGTCCGTTTTTCACATTAATGCTCTGGTTATCAGGCCAATCCCATTTCTTCATTTCGTCTGAATCTGCTAGGAGATGGAAAACCTCTCCTTTATAATCTCCTGCAGCCAATGTTATTGGACGCAGATGAAACGGTGACATAGTCATGTTTCTTTTCGCGATATCCTGTTATGANATTCCTTCATTGTCTCTTTTGATGGTTTGATAATCACGTAGTCCTGCTACGGCCTTGATTCGACGTTTCCCTTCAGTTTTGGCCGTGCGCTTGACTGCCCTACCGCCTGTCATGTTTGAGCCTTTCCCGTTTTTTTGGATGAGTTATCGTTGAATACTATGGACATGCTGTGAACAACAAGTTTGAGGCTCAAGAATTATTTCAAACAGCTTGCAACAGGCTAATCCCCAAAGCTTTCCAATTATTGCGATATTTGCGATGGCCTTAGCAACCGTTCGTCAGGCAAGAATTTCTCTTTCTATTTCCGTTGGGGGTAAGGCTCGAAGTTTACGGAGCACCAATGAAGAAAGTGCTTGTCACCGAAATATCGCAAGTACCATTTTGACAGCATCTTGCCGTATAAATCTTTTGAATCTGTTTGAAATAATTTTTTTGGAACCTAAACTGCTTGTTCTACATTTATCGTGGATACCTGTGAGGCTTCGGCATGACCGATACTAAAGATAACTTGCAAATGTAATGTTGCTTCCGACAGGACATTAGGGCTCGGCCGAGATCGGTTGAAGGCTGAGCAGTTCCTTTGGGAACCTGTCAGTTATTTTTGCACAAAACTTATAACAAAACAATGCGGCATCTTGTCGGAGTACATAGTTTTTGATTCCCGGAGTTATGAAAGAGTAACTCTTCGTGCATCCTAGATGCTATCCATTGTTTAGACTTTTCATCTCAAAGTGCTTTCAATTTTTTTGTGATTATCTGTCGCCCATCGCTGCTTGCTGAAAAGACACTTTTGACTTCTCATAATTTATTCTGTAACAGTGTCCATCCCAACTCGACCATGCGAATTTCCAAAACCTTTTTTTCAATCGACCCAACTTGCAACTTCTCAGGCCACCCTCCACCATGGGGGTGTTCGTCGTGTTGAGCTATGTATGGAATCAATACTTTGCCACCCTCTATACTCGACCTGCAACTGGTGGCTCGGCCTCCGGTTTTGAGCTCATTTGAAAACCGAGCACATCCTATGTGAACGAAATTCCACGCTGTCGCAACCGTCGTCCTGTGCTTTCAATAGTTCCTTGATATTTCTCTTTTCATGTATTTGCTTTCGAACGATCCGATCTTATTTTTGATGATCTTCAATGACATCTACATAATAGTGATGAGTTGGCGTTAATAAGATGTCTGTACTGAATTCACACACACTTTTTCGAGTGCAGTGTTTGATGGATATTTTCGGCAATGAGTAGTGCTCAAATTTTCTACTGCTGCTATTTTTCTTGTTGTCTTTTGGCTTCCTTAGCTTTTTTTGTTCTAATTTTGCTGTAATTTTTTACTGCTCTTCGCTTTATTGCTATTAATTTTTGAGAAACTACATTCTATTGCTTCAGAACTCCTGAACGGAAGAGCGCGTCGTGCTGTGCTGCTTTCAAGTAGGAAGTTTTCAAAATGGCTCCTACCGTCAATAAAAGTGAGTTCCCTAAGGCTTTTCTTAATTCTCGTTCTCTTTTGTCGAGCTTTAGCGTGTTCTGTAAAGCGTTTCATATCCTACCTGAAGATTATGCCTCATATACTGCTTGTCATCATCACTTAGTTGTCGTCATCACTTAGTACCTTTTTTATGAAAAATCTCTAGAGTGCTTTAACAAGGGCTGGAGTGAATGCGAGTATCCTACAGGAGGCCCGTCTCGTTGCATACGAGAAGGCGGAGACGCAGATAGATCAACGGACCAGTACTGTGTGATTTCGCGTCAACATAATAGTAGAAAGTACTATAGCACGTACCACATCACACAGCAGGCGCTGCATCCGCACCTGTATGCATCTCTACCTTCTCGCCGCGCGACGGGCCTCCTGTCGGGTACCCGAGTAAATGACATACCTAAATATGGCGATGTGTTTGAGGTCAAAGGAAGATTGTCTGCCGCTATTTCAATGCGGCATTTATTCAGTTCACCTGCTAATGAGGATTTCACTGAAAATTCGTCAGACATTTAGAGTGTCAGCTGGCTGGTATGCCATACAGCCAACAGCCACATTTAAATAGTAGCGATCCATTTTATTGTCAACGGAAAGATGGGCGCAATAGTTGACCTGTAGAAAATTCGATCTTAAGATTAAGATCACAATAAAGTGTATGTACAGCGTGGAAGTACCTAGCCAGTGGAAACAGTGCCAGGAGCCAAAGGAAGATGGGGATGTGGCCTTTTAGCGGCCAAAAGTATGCTATTGCAGCTCTCTAGGATTCAAAATATTTTCTGTGCTCCGCTCACCAGTGTATCGCCGGTAGCAGCACCGTTTGTTCTTCATTTTGAAAGAGTATTTCTCCAGAGCAGATATATCCCCTAATTTTTCTGTGGAAAAACAATAAATCATCAATCATTTGGCGATAGATGCATTTTGTTTGCTGGCATCATGATGGCAAACACATGCAAAAGACTTCTTACTTGTGTACTGGACCGTCCGTTGTTGGAGTGCAACAGGCAATTGAAGGGGTCATATTTTACGTGTTCTCGACGAAGTTCTCCGCTTTTTTCATCACTGGCGCTTTATTTACCACCACCACTTTTACTGTGAATCCAGATCAATCTTATAAGGAACATAAGGCAAAATACCTCGGGTGAACATCGATTTTGTTTCCCGTGATGATGGGCTACGAATATTCAACAGCTAGACACGATTCTCCGACCATGAAAGTTCTCAGACAACGAAAAAGAATTATTTTCGCATTCTAAAAGCGCATCGTTTTATAGCTCCGTCTACGCCTTGCAGCTGACCAGCTGTCGCCTCAGCGATGCGATATCTGCCACGTTATGCGACGCTCTCTCAGTCTCTTTTTTTTTAATTTCGAAAGTAGTTGCCTTAACAATTTTGCCACGCCTTTCCTCCCAGTGTTGCACACACGTACTTATCAACACCTGCCGCTGGCTTTATATCAGCATAGCCAATGAAATGGTCTTCACTCTCGAGAGAATCGGCCCTGACCGGTAGCAGATCTATATACTCGATCGCTAACACCAGTCATATATGGTAAGACAATGTCAGCCGCCTGGCTGTATAAACTTTGTGCGACCACGCCCTACGCGTTCTCCTTAAAAGACTCGCCGCTTCGTTTCAGATTCTTGTGCTACGTCATTTCAAAGTTAATAGACCAAGCAAGTCAAGGAAGCATTGGGCTTGATAGGTGTCGAGTCTTAGTGTGGATTGGTGCGGAAGCAGCTGTCATATTCCTATGTTGCTAATACAAAGTCGTAGTAGCAACGGCGGGGGGGTAGTCGTAATTTTTGAATTGAGTTTTGTCAGAGGCGGGGGTCGTACTTGGCTTCGGTTGTAATAAGTTGGCATGGTGAGATTTTGGCCGTTGTGGTTTCCCAGCACGCGTATATACCCCTCCCGGCTACAGACGGTACATTTTTTTAAGTGAGTGTAAAAAGTGGTTCGTGAGGACAGGGTCGTATGACAACAGTTCACTGAGGGAGGAGGGTCGTAAAAACGTTTCGAAATGTAGCAACGATAGGACCGACCCTGGGCGGAGTGCGGCACCCGCTAATACAGCTGCATGGTTCAATGCTTATCAGAAAGCAAAATAATCAGTGGTTGTTATGGGCTCGTAAAAATCAATGTTCATGGCAAATCTCGTATTTTTTTAGTCATCGCAGCTCTCGGCCTCAGAGACTAATCCTGTGCATAGGAAAAATGAGACCGTGTGACCCGCATCCGCATTGCAGAGAGGGGTTATCGTGGTTTTTCAATATACAGAAGTGCAAGAGAAAGTCTGCTTTCTCAAAGTCCTCGCGCGATCGGACACCTGCGAAACTGCACCACTTAAAGTCGAGATAGGGCTGATGCACATCATGCGGTTAAGAACAAGACGGTTCCCGGCCGAACTGATACTTATTTCATGAAGACAAGCAGCCTCATGATAAGATCTCTTTGTAAAAGCTCTGCGCAAAAGAAGCAAGGTGCCTCTTGTTCGTTGAGCGAGGAGGGTTCGTTGGTCGACTTCTACTAGGGGAAAGGGTTATGGAGGTGTTACTTGGCGCAGGGCCGAAATAGAAGGATTAGTTCGAGTAAAAAATGTAGGGGAGCAGCGATTCAAGTGGCTCCAATATTTTGAAGCCAAATGGGCCATACGACATGACGGGATACTCAGACCTTGTCTTGACGTTCATATTTGGTCCCAATTTCCTCTTGGTTCTTCGACTCATGTCACTTTTGGTTTTTATATAGTACATACATATCGTTTTAATATAGTACATACAAAAATACTTTTAAAAGGCTATTTTCCCAACCCTTATTTTTCCGGCGGTAACCTAGTGCGTCTCTTTAATTCTTCACTTTCAGAAGACAATGTAATCAAGTACTCGTCTCTGTTCGTGCTCGTTTTGCAGAACACCTCTTTGGTGTTGTTCATGCGTTATGCTATGACCGGTAATAGGCCGAAATTTCTCAAGGTAGGTAACAGTGATATTTCTACTTTTGCAATCATCAAGTTGAGTACTGTTATATTATTGCTTCTTCTTTCTCCTTCTCTCCCTTTAACTCTACCCACTGTTGTTAATCACCCGCGAAACTTCGGTGAACTAGCTGCGTAGTCCGACTTCGGAAAAAAGGGTATAAATCATTTCTTACATTTTACCACGTATTATTTCTTGAAGGTCTTAGAACAAAGAAACGACATCAGCCATTGGCTCACTGCCGCAGGCAGTCTAGTTTACATCAGTCGAAAAGGACGGTGTTGCCCAACATTTTCGAATGACTTAAAGACATAGTTCGGGCTGAGACCCTCTTAATGAGCCTATACGGTGGTTAGAAGCCCTAAGTATGCTAGTGTAGAGGTCGCGTCACTTCCCTACTTCGAAAAGCGTTACTTAGACCTTAGACGCCAAGAGCTTTGACACGCTCCTCCTGCTGCGACACGCTCCGCCCACCGGCCTTGTGTGCATCGCTAGTTGGACTGCTATGCTGTCTTCACCCGTACTTTTCTAGCGCACTCCGCGCTCACACTAAGTCTCGTCCCCCCTGCCGGCCTTTTGAATTTCTTCGCAGCGTAGAGCAAAAGGCTCGTATTTCCTGTGCATTTCACGACTTTTTTCTTTTTTCTTCACTGGCGGTCCATCTCCTACCCCTACTTTCACATTTGAGTGGAATTAAGTCATGATTTGATCCTGAATCTTGCCTTCAGTAAACTACAAAGAATTTCTATTAGGTTGTAAGGAAAGTTCTTGCCGTTTTCGCTAGCTCAATTTTCGAAACAATATTCGTGACACATTTTCGCACATTATTACATATTACATGCTATTAGGCGCGATTTTTGCGATTCAATGGCATTGTCAGCTGTGCTGAAGGACTAGTGATCCCACATTTTCAGAGCCTTGAGTACAAGGTGTTCAACGAGTGAATCCGCAAAATTTTCTTCACCTAACTCGAATTATTCCAAAAAGAAGCGGAATCGACTTATGATGTAGACTGCTCGTTTGATCTAGCATTTAGAGAAAAAGTGCTGTGCAGCGATTGTTTGGAAAGCTTGTGTAGGGACGGCGACACCCTTGAAGGTGGGCGGTGGGGGGGGGGGGGAGGGTTGGTCGCAAGGTGTCGAACGTTGGGAAAGGCCGCTAAGATCGCTACTGAATTAGGCATAACTGATTTGTGATTCCAATCGTAAGTTACATGAGATAGGTTGGAAAGTGGAAAAGTCACCAAGGGCGTGCGTAGAAAAAGGAGCCGTCCGCCTTTCTTCTACCTTTTTTCATCCGAAGAAAACGACCCGTTTTCCGTGAGTATTAAGGGATAAAACATAAATAGGTTCTTCTCGATATCCAGTGAACTTCGGCTGAGTAGCTAGATCATCACTGGGGCGAACAAAACTTCGCAAATTTGAAACCGCACGAGGAGAAGGTTGTGCTGCCTGTTACGCGGTCTGCAGCAGGGACAGCTCTCCGAGCCAGGGTCAATCCTATCGTTGTTACTTTTCCACAAATTCACATATACTCTCACGCGAATGAAGCGGATACGACCCCCCCCCTCCCACAACCTCAACCAAGTACGACCCCCCGTTGTTACTAGTAACAACGTAGGGTTGACCCAGCTCCGAGCACAGGCGGAGCTGTTATAGTGGGACAATGCTTCTTGCAAGATGTCAGAATACCCCGTAACCTTGACAAATGCCTTCAGCAAGGGCTGCCATAAACGAACTAACGTTTTTCCGCGACGCAACTCAGCCGTCCTCTGCAGATCCGACAATGCAGAAAATGGACCAAATGAAGGATTGAACTATGCGAAAGAAGTCCTGCTCACCAGACCTCTTTTTATTCATTGCCACTTTCTCAGCCATCTGAATAGCACCGTAGGAATGCCACGCAGACTAATATGTAGTGAAACAGGTATCGCCGAGTTCATCGCCTCTAGAACTTCCAGCGAACGGATTGAATAAAAGC